>OX578141.1:142949857-143227357 GCA_951213105.1 Amaurobius ferox | reverse complement strand
TTCCTGTACATGAGCGCTCATAGAACTTTTTCTAGGGGGAGTTGACGTTAGTGGGACATAGATAGTGGGCGTACGACATAGACTAGCTCGATGCCTACTTTTGTGAGTTAGAATTTGCCATTCCCTACAAGGTCCGTAGAATATCTTGTGTTTCTAAAGTCGCGCAACCCACATTTCGTTTGATATTTCCCAATACAAAAATATGAAATATTCACAGTAAATAGTTTGTCTGCATAACATCGTGCGTTACAACAAATGCTGAAAATGACAACCATTTGCTGCCAAGCACAGCTCTACTCAACGACAGGTATTTGTAGCCACACGATGCAGCATATCGGTGGGAATGGATGCAGTGATGTTGTCCTTTTGGATTGTTTGCGTATACACGTTCTTTGAGATAAGACCATAGAAAGAACCTTATACGGATGGAATTTCAATTTCTTGACAACCCTTTGACATGAAGCGAGTGACACAGCTGTCTGCGATGATAACCTACGAAGACTTTTTCTGGGGCTTCTCTGTAGGCTTGCTTCAATCTCTGACATTTCATGCGCACTCAGATTAGGCCTACCACTTCGTCGTCGGTCATTAACAGAACCAGTTTCTCTGAATCTTTTGACTACACGAAGTATCGATGATTTATTCGGCACATTTCGTGTTTCAAAATGTTTGCGAAACGCTGAACGAACAGTTTTGTAAGAATTAGTCTTCAAATAATGCTCCACAATAAATACACGCTCCGGTAAACTGAGCGCCATTATAGAACTATGTGAACTGACTCTGTACTAACAACGCCATCTATTGTGCATTATATGATGTATAAATTGCGCGAAATTCAAACATATGTCTTTATGAGAGATATCAACCGAAATGTGGGTTGCGCGACTTAGAAATACCCTGCTTTCGGGGGAAAACTTGTCCCGGGAAGGAAAGACGAGTGATGTCACTCCTCTATATACGAGCTGACTTATCAAGCATATTGAAGCCCACCCTAGCTGGATGCGCAATCCATTAGCATTAGTTTTATTCGTATTTTCACTTTAGGAAGTATAATTGAAATAATTATAGGCGGTTTGTTCTGCACCGAACTGCTGTAATCATTCTAGAAAGGGTTTTAGGCTATTTCGCTTTCCTAGAAACAAAAAAAGAAGAAAACAATGGCTAATAAATAATTGGATTCCAGGTACTGGAGCATACTTGTGCGAGCTAAGTTTTACAATACTTTAATTGAAACATATTTTTTTATATAAAGTATTTATTTTAAACACTTATTTTATAATTTCTGTAACTGTAGTATGGAACCCTATGGGCTTCAATATGCTTGATAAGTCAGCCTGTAGTAGAGGAGCTCTAGTTTAGACTAAGGCTCCTCTATATACGAGCTGACTCATCAAGCATATTGAAGTCCACTCTAGCTGGATGCGCAATCCATTAGCATTAGCTCTATTCGTATTTTCACTTTAAGAAGTATAATTGAAATAATTATGGGTAGTTGTTCTACAGCGAAATGCTCTAATTATTCTAGAAAGGGTTTTAGGTTATTTCGCTTTCCTAGGAACGAAGGAAGAATAAAACAATGGCTAATAAATAATTGGATACCCGGTACTGGAGCATACTTGTGCGAGCTAAGTTCTGCAATATTCTAATTGAAACTTCTTTTTTTACATAAAGTATTTATTTTACACACTTATTTTATAATTTCTGTAACTGTAGTATGGAACCCTATGGGCTTCAATATGCTCGATAAGTCAGCCTGTAGTAGAGGTGCTCTAGTTTAGACTAAGGCTCCTTTATATACGAGCTGACTTATCAAGCATATTGAAGCCCACCATAGCTGGATGCGCAATCCATTAGCATTAGCTCTATTCGTATTTTCACTTTAGGAAGTATAATTGAAATAATTATAGGTGGTTGCTCTGCACCAAACTGCTCTAATCATACTAGAAAGGGTTTTAGGCTATTTCGCTTTCCTAGAAACGAAAAAAGAAGAAAACAATGGCTAATAAATAATTGGATACCAGGTACTGGAGCATACTTGTGCGAGCTAAATTCTACAATACTCTAATTGAAATATATTTTTTTATATAAAGTATTTATTTTAAACACTTATTTTATAATTTCTGTAACTGTAGTATGGAACCCTATGGGCTTCAATATGCTTGATAAGTCAGCCTGTAGTAGAGGAGCTCTAGCTTAGACCCGTTCTCTGACAGAGGCGAGAAAAACTATTGAGAAACGTTGATCGGAAATTATTTAAATATTTATCTAATAGTAACAGTGTGCAAGTCATATAGAATAAAGAAAAAACAGTATGTGCATAGTAATGTGAAGTTTACGAAAATGAATTCCGTACATATGAAAAGAAATAGCAAATTTTTGATGAGAGGGGAAGCTATTGAAATTTTAACATAAGGGAAGTTTATACAAAGATTACTGAATGCTATGTTGAAAGATAATTGAATGAGCAAAGGTTATGTATAAAAAACTAGTGAATGATTAGAGAAGAGCCAATAGTTGTTAGGTGCGTTATGGGAATTGGTTTGAGAAGGATATAAATATATATTTCTAATCTAAATGTGGCAAATCAGTCGTCATTTAAATATTGACTGTATTCCGAGGTTTACAGGCATAAATAACGCAGTATAAATTAGAATACTTATGATTTCCAGGGAATGCAATGCATAGCTTTTGTCTAGTTCAAAAATTTTATATGTTTTAGAAAAAATATATCATCCGGATTTGAAAGAAAGTCAGGAAATTTTCAAAATCATCTGAAGAAAAAACAGTAATTGATTTAAATTTGAAAACACATATTTTATCAAACTATTGCAATAATAATTATTGGTCACGTCAAATGTAGTTTAAGAATTTTTTTTGTTAGTAAATTTGTTAATAAAGTTTCTGTTAAGGCATTTATATCTTGATTTGTCAAATTGAAGGGCTTCATCATGAGTAAGACGGAGTAGTTTCGATTCAATAAAAATGGTTTTTGTTCAAGAAAGGGATATTCATAAGTTAAAAGAACTAGTGTAATTTTATGGATAATTTTGTAAAAACAAAATAAATTTATAGTCGCATTAAAATGATACATTTACCGCTATTTATTTTAAAGCAAACGGTGAATGGAATCTTTTTAGTTTGACGCTCCTTCCCCATAAATATTGGACAAATTTCAAAGAAAAAAAATTCGTCTTCGAATAAAATGATAAAAATAGCCCTTGTTTCTTTTAGCATAAAATTCTGGATGATACCCCAGCCCTCTCCCCCCTTCTTTATTTTCCACGATTTTCTGTCGCATTTTAAAGTGCCGATTGACGGAATTCTACGGTAA
The DNA here is from genome assembly GCA_951213105.1 of Amaurobius ferox. Taxonomy (NCBI): domain Eukaryota; kingdom Metazoa; phylum Arthropoda; class Arachnida; order Araneae; family Amaurobiidae; genus Amaurobius; species Amaurobius ferox. The sequence goes on along the minus strand of OX578141.1, from coordinate 143,224,026 downwards.
TATCTGTACCATAAAAGAAATTAAATGAATTCACAAAGACTTCAAATAAGCAAAATTAAACAGCAGATGTATATCATTAAATATATAGAAACGGGGTTTTCTTTAAGCATATAAAATGAAAATATTAATTACATGCATTGAGCATGCAATGATACAATCTAAATATTTTAAAATCAAATCGATGACATTTCTCAGAAAATTATACTGAAATTAGAAAATTAAAGTTCAAATATCTTCTGTATAGGAACTATTAGGAACGAAATGGTACGCTTACTTTTACTCGACAGAATATGTACTATAGCATTTATATGCAGGAAATGTTAAATCATCAAATTTTTAAAGAAATATGAATTTAATTGTAAATTGATAAAAATAACATGGAGAGTTTTATAGAAATAAATCTTATTTAATTCTATTTTAACATATTTCTCATTAGTTATATCCTATTTCAAACCTTTAATAGACAATACAGACAGTAAAGTGCACAGTTTCTATTTAATGAATTTGAACGGGATATTTCGTTTGAAATCTTTAATGTGTTGTAAAAGTAATTGTTAAAAAATACTATATTAAAATCCATATTTATGCGATATATTTGAGAGTAAAAATATTAATAAAGATTATCAGTTTATACATGAAATATGTAAATTTTGTGTAAAAAATAAGTTGAATGTATTTGTTATACGAAATCATTCGGAAAATCATACCCTTGTCTTAGTATATAATTTGTCAAACCGCTGTTTTTAATTCCTTCATCCGTTAATTACAGCAATTTAGTTCGTTTTGAATTCAAATTTGAGTTTATTTGTCATATTTCAGAGTTAGCACATTATTTTAGGAAACATTTCATGTATCTCGTTGATGTTTGAAGCAAGGCATTTTTAAATGAAACCGTGCTGTTTTCCATCGTTTTTCTAGGAAGTGCCGCTGGTCTACAGATCGGGAGGTCTAGCAGTGACGTCACAGCTCGCCCAGAAGTGTTACCATGGGGGGAATAGCGAAAGAGATACCCTGTTAATATTCTATTAACCTTGATTCCCTATGGGTGGCCCATGGCTCTGTAGTTGGATTCTGTGAGTCAGTATAAAATTTGAGTATTTATCTTCAAATCGTTATATGATATTAATATTAAGTGATGAAAAACCCGAAAATTCATGCATGAAAGGATTAATGAAGCTCTTCCGTATTCCTTTCGACGAACATCACTTCCATAAAAACTTGTGTTTCAAGAAAGCTAACTTATCGTAAAATCTAAAAACAAGTTTTTTTTTCAAATGTAGCTGGAATTTTTTTGTCATTTTTCGATATGCCTTCTAGTATTATTTGAGGTGCCAGGATTCGCCGAATTTCAAATATTCCTAATCTTCTTAGGAGTGGTAATCTGACATAGAATCATGTAGGTGTAGCACCAACCGAGCGAACAATCAGTTAATGCGATAAGCCAAAATGAACGCGTAAAAAGGTGTTTTTTATTTTTTACTCCTGTGTTCTCCCCTCTTGATTTATCGGCTTATTTTGTTCACTTGAACGAATATTTCCGTACTGCTGTACGGTAAGTTTTATACCATTGATCCTTCCCATATTGGGAAGATCATGTAACTTGTGCCTGTATTACGCATACCTGTGGATATGTAATACAAACATTTTGTGCAAATACAGTAGAGTAAAATATTCCTTAATGCTAAAAAATATATGCATTAGAGAATATTTTCTCATTATATTTACATAAAAAGAAACTGCTCGGATGAAAAATTTTAATTTTCACGAGGTCCCGTCTGACAGCGGTGCGTGCCCGTAATGGGATGTACAGAGTTTTGTACACAGTAGAAGTTTTTTTAACCGATGTTTGTAGACACATAGTTCAAATTACAAAAATACTTTACATGAGATAGAAAGTTATGAAATTGTAATTTGAAGGATACCCAATATTTTTATAAAAAAATATATAAAAATAATTTTTTATATAGCCCCTTCACTAGCGAAAAGCGTCAAATTAAAAATGTTACCCATACTGTATTTAGTAATTCTGATAAAAATTTGGCTGTAATACGATCAAATTTGACATGTTTATAATTGATTATACTTGCATTGGAAAGTAAGGGGGCATCCACAAATCAATATCTGTTGCAAACAGTTACTAAAAATTTTACCACTTATTTAAAATGTATTTTATGCAAATATTTCAGTAAAGCTATTGCGTTACTATTATGTCGATTCACAGTTTGTATTTCAGCATAAGTAATTCTGCTACCTAACTAGAGTTTAAATTATGACGCTGTTTAGTAACGCCGAACTGAGATGATTAGGATGGACGGCGAATGTCACCTACTAATCTCCTAATTCTAATTGCAACCAATTAAAAAAAAATAAAGACTATGTTTATTTTCCCATAGATTTTATTAGGTAAACATCTGACAAACCAACAAAATCACAATTACCAGATTTTTTTTACCTTATTAAGGGTTAAAATAACTTTTAAACCAAAATCATCTATCTGTCCTTAATAGTTAGACAGACTGCTTAAGAAAATAGTTTTAAAAATCAACTAAATTATTACAGTAAATCAATGCAATTTATAAAAGGCTCCTGGATTCATGAATTGATTATAAGCATAAAAAAGCCACATTAAAGTGGTGCAAGCCATGAAGTTTGAACATAGTAAATATTTTTACTTTACACCTATAGAAATGAAGTAATATTTTTATGTGGTGCAAGCCATGAAGTTTGAACATAGTAAATATTTTTACTTTACACCTATAGAAATGAAGTAATATTTTTTATAAGTTTTGCAGCAATTTAAAGTAATGTTTTTTTTTGTAAAGTGTAAATTGTTTTAATTGAAGTTTCGATGAAAAGTTCGACACATTGATCGATTTTTTTTTCTAAATTATTAATCGGCTTGTTATGTTGAAAGAATAGTAGCACATTTTATTTAAATCGTTTAATGGTATCAAGTAGCCCATATATATCAGTAGGAAACAGTTGATTCTGTAAGTGATATTTAAAATATGTAGATTCATCACATTGGAACTTTTTACTCTCTTTATAAAACTCTCGTAATAACTTTTTACCGCATACAATACTTTCCTTTTACACCAGTCATGCAGTGGACGGAAAGTAAGCAGTGACGAATTGCAGTGGCACTATTATTTTGTCGAGGTGGTGTGAAACCATGGGCTTTTTCTTACACCGCCCATGAAGTTTTCAGAAAGTTATCTTAAATAATCAGTATATTTTGAATAATTTTGAACATTCAATTTTCAAAGTATTGATTTTTAACTTATTTGCAGATTATATTAGTGATTTTATTTTATTATAAGGTCTATCTGCCTACGTCAAGAAAAGGAAAGGTGCTGCAGTTTTCAAGTTATTGATATTGACAGATTGTTGAAGTCGGTGTTTCAATCCTAGATCTCGCATTTCTCTTGAAGAAGAAAGTCAACAATATTGAAAATGCTGCGATATCAAGGATGTCTATAGTTTGCTTTTTAAGTTTATGCAGAAAATGCCAAATTTTGACCAGAAATAAATATTTTATTAATTTGAAGAAAATGTGTGAGAGATGTTTCTTTAATAGATTAATTCAATGGTAAGAAAATGCATTGACTTTTGCTCTCTTGAGAGTTTAATATATCGAACAAAAGATTGACTATGCATATTTGCTTGCATCTAATTTATTTTTACAATTAGTGTATCGCGATTCCTGTTGTTCGATTAGTTTCGATTAATGTTGAACGAGGAACCAATTAAAATGGGGCCCAAGAGAAGGATTTTGTTTGTCATGCGCATTGAAAAATTTATATTTTTATTATATTGAAAAATTTCCCGACGTATCTCTTATTTAAAATTTTCGGCGATGAAAATTACTGCAATGGCAAAAACAACAATTATTAAAGTTGATAAATGTAAATTTGTGAAACTCATTATTTTATCCCCCGAGTTTAGAAATATAGTTGCATATATCAGTGTTCTATATACCTGTTATAATTTGGTGGAAATTTGTGACGCAGTGCATCTCTGGCGAATTTTTCATATTTGCATTTGTCTAAATATTTGTATGGATTTGTGATCACTCATAAAATTACTTAATTTCCATATTCATTAAAAATGTCCAAGAATCTACAAAAATTATCTTTTAGTAGATGAAATTTTTTTATTTTATTTGGGCAATACTTTTCAATGAGTAGTCCCCCCCCCCCCCCCCCCACCGAAATAATGCCTGCCGCCCAAATAGTTGCTAAAGTCCTCGGACGGTCTGGGTCTTCAACACCGAAATAATGATGTACGAGATCCACTGCATAACGTTTTTAGTATTGAACATACAAAATTATTATATAAAGTAACTTCTCTCGTGAATGGAACGAACTAGATTCACTAGAATAATGGTAGCAGATTTGTTACATAATATTGCATATGGAAAAGGAACATATTGGATAATTTTTGTTTCTTTAATTATTTATATATATAAATATTATTATTTTTTGCCAAAATTTGAATAACGTGCAATATCTTGAGAACATCTATGCTAGTGTTCTAAAGTTTACTCATTCTTTTTCTATTCATTAATTATAATAATTGTACCAAATTTTGTTTGAAACGCTGCATTCGTTCTTTACATATCGCATCCACAGATTCACGTCCATACACACAAATAGCACTTCAAAACCGTTCGATTCGAGTTCAGAGATGCTTGAAACGCGTTCTTCCGTCGAAAATTTGAATTGTCGACCCCATCACAATACTTTCCCTATAATTGCACTATGTATATAGGGAAAGTAAAAGTCTGATGTAGGCAACATATGGCTTCCCCCTACATAATGCAATAGCTTTATTTCTTTAAATACGAAATGATGATTCAAAATCTCTCGAATTTGAATTATCTACCTCATCACAATACTCTCCTTATCCATTACGTATATAGGGAAAGTAAGAAAAAAAACCTGATACGTCTAACCCATGACTTCTACTAACATTTTTCCATGTTGTGGGAAAACAAAAAGGCAAATTTTATTTTAGTACTATATCTCGCTGAACATCAATATACTTATTTCTGCTACCGATTAAAATAAGCGTTCAAAATGCATATATATAATTCACTTAATTATTTCGAGAGATATCGTGAGTCTGTAAAAAGACTAATATCTTGTGAACGACCATTTATTACTTTCCCTACAATGTATGGTAATGTACAGGAAGAGTATTGGAATCGTGTCAAAAATCGCATCTCGAGTTTTTGACGGATCTACTTGTTTTGAGCACCCTAAAACCTGAAAAAGCTACTTTTAGCGCGACGTCTGTTTGTCTGTGCAATGTATGTATCCGCTCTAGCTGAAAAACTATTGGATCATATTTAATAAAATTTGGCAAATAAGCTACTTGTGGATTACCCTGGTACTGATTAGATTTTGGTATAATTCGGAGGAATAAAAAGAAATTGCTTTTTTTTTTTAGCAAAATGGCCCGCAAAAATCGTATGTATCCATGTGAAAAACTAATCGACTAAATTTCACAAAATTTAGTAGATAAGTTACCTATGGGACACTTTTGTGCTGATTAGATATTGGTATGATTCCGAAAGAAAGAACCCACATTTTTTTATGAAATGGTCCGCAAAAATTGTTAAAATCTAAAACAAAAGACTAAGTATGTTTAAATGTATCAATTAAATGTTTGTTTCATACGTAATTTTTGACGGCGAAAAGAATACGACTAACCACACAACTCTATATCTAACCGTACTCGAAATATTTTAATTTTTGTTTTGTATTTCATCCATGTCGCTTTTGAAAATACGCCCAGTCAATATAATTTCAAATAATTATCTGTTATTTTGTGCAACCAAACTCAATTTAATGAATTATACAAGAAAGAAAGATAAAATGAATTTGGGTAGGTAGGGAAAGTTGTGCCCACATCAGATTTTTTTAATATACTTTCAAATAAAGAACATTTGATCGAGAGAATGTATTTAATTTTTTAAAGATTTTTATTTTAGATCAGGACATAGCAGTGCATTTTGTCGTTTCGTAAGTTATGCCATTAGTTTATAAATAAAAATATGCATTTAAAATAGTATTTTTTTTTTCACAACGTTAGCAATTATGTTAACTTCTTTTTTTTAAATTAAAAAATAAATAAAGTAAGTTTGAATAATCGAAGCTGTTCGGGTTTGAATTCTTCGATAAGTAGGTTCCTGATATTTATTGATTACATAAATCTTGCTAAATGTTATTCGATATGCCCAATTTATTAGAGAGATATAGCTCTTCATGTGAAAAAAGTAAAATTTTCCATTGTGATAATTTTTAAATAATAATGTGCATTCATTTTGGGTTAAAATATTTTCAAAGCATTCACTCATTTGATAATGACGATTTTTTGTATAGCAGCATGTTATTATAATATGCATATTAAATATCTATTTCCTTAACATTTTTATAAATTATACTTTTATTACACACTAGCAGTACATCCGTTCTTCGTACGGAATGAATTTTAAAATTCGCAATTATGTGCAAATTCCTGTAGTATTCTAAATCACATAGTTATTCAGAACATTCTATTACAATATTTCATTTAATTCTCCTAAAAAGAAGGATAAGAATCTCTGTTCTCGCTATACAAAATTATCTTCACAGGCAATTCTGAAGAATAAAATATCCTGGTTCCATTTGTAAGTAAATTTACAAAAAGTATAAAATTTAATCAATGTATACCAAAATTAAAGCGCTAAAATTGGATTGGAAGACATCCGTACTACTTATATTCTCGTAGATTTGAAGATATACATGTACTACAATATATGACTTATAGTCTTATATTGCCAAATATTTGCCAAAATAGGCTTAAGAAATTGAAAATAGCAGTAATCACAGTAATCTTTAAACCCGAAGGTCCTAATTGATCTAATCCAATCAAAAATGCAATTTCGATAAAATGTATTTTATGTACATTTCTACTTTATTTAAATCAGAAAAGATTTAATAAAAATCATCTGCCGTATAAACACATTGGATTTAATTCCATTGCTAAGCGACATATCATTTTCTGAAGATAAATTGACGGAATAAATATCGTCTGCATAATGCTATCACTATGGAAGATTTAATGGTGCTTTTTTAATTAATATATCGACAAATCTTGGTTCTAGAAACTCGAAACATGGATAAGTGGGGCTATTCCAAGACAACCCACAAAATTTTATGAAATTCGGTGAAGCATTTCTCCTGTGATGAGGCAAACATGAATAAATAGACATATTTTCAATTTTATTTATATAAATTTTATTTTCGACAAAAATTTTTGAAAAGAAATATAAGGGTCTTCACTTGATTCTACCATCGCGAAAATCAATAGGCTTCTGACGGTCATAGGTTGCAATCATCATACCACATTTCATTCGATTGCATCAATGTGTTCAAGACACACCGTACCCCCGCAGACGGACACACGGACATAAAGGCTAATTCTTATTTTAGGGTGCTCAAAACGCGGAGATCCTTTAAAATCAGAGAATCGTTTTTTTTTTTGTTTCATTCTAATATTATCCTTTTACATAAAAAAAATTGAATTTTTAAAATCCAGCTCAGATGACCATGTAGTGCCAAAGAAATACTACAAAGGAAAATACATACAAATCATTTGATAATAGTGAATATTATTAATAGTATTTAACTATGAAGTGAATAATATTAATAGTATTTAAATAGTAAGTGATAATAGTATTTAACACGTTCGAGGCGGTGTTGGTCCACGCCGAACTTTTCGTTCGGCCGACGTCTGACCCTGAGGACAGACACTAAATTTTCCGTTTAGCCGGCGTCGGATTCTGTGGACCGACTGCATCGAATCTGATAAATAAACTTAATTTATAAAACATAAAAAGTACACTTACAAATCTTGATTTATGTAACATTAAGAAACACTTATAAAGTTGTAATTTATATAACATAAAAAATACATTTACACTTTTTCAGTGTATTTTATTAAAACATTCTAAATATAAAGTGAAATATAATTTCTGTTGCATTGAGCACGTTATCTTCTGTCTATACACGCTAAAACATCCACAGAGTGCTTGCTCTCTGCCGGCTGAACGGAAATTCTATCAAAATCTACTCTGTCTCGAACGTGTTAATTTTTTCATGACAGTTTTACTTTCCCTACAATACATGGTAATGTATAAGGAAAGTTTTGAAATCCTGTCAAAAATCGCAACTCGAATTTTTGACGGTTCTACATGTTTCGAACACCCTAGAATCCGAAAAAACTATATTTAGTGTGGCGTTGTGTGTGCATGTCTGTGCAATGTATGTATCCACTCTAACTCAAAAACTAATTGAGATAAGTCACTTGTAGGACATGACCCGAAGTACTTGTAGGTTACCCTGATGTAGGATACTTGTAGGTTACCCTGATGCTGATTATATTTTGGTACTGCTTGGTACTGTTGCTTTTTTGCAAAATGGCAAAAATAGTCAGAATCTGAAATAAAATATTACATATGCTCAAGTGTGTCAATCAAATGTTTGTTTTGTATGTAATTTTTGACAACAAAAAAGAATAAGACCAACTACATTACTCCGTTACGAACCGTTCTCGAGATAATTTTTGCAACGTCCCCTTTGAAAGTACATGCAGTTACTAAATAACAAGAGAGATCAATCATGCTTAAAGCATTGATTATGAAATACTTTCCAACTTCAATGCAATGTTATTTAAACATCTCTAAAATGCAATACATTCCTCGGTAATATTTAAAAACTTATCACAATACTACATTAATTTATTATATTTGAAAACTTAAACCTTCATCGAAAAAAAAATTAACTACATTCAAATGACGGCATTGAAATATAAATTGCCTGGTTTAAAGATCTCTAAAATGCGATACATTCCTCGGTAATATTTTTAAAATTATCATAATACTACAATAATTTATTATATTTAAAACTTCATCGAAAACAACTGACATTCATTCAAATGACGTCTTGACATTCATTCCAATGACGTCATAGAAAGAATAACACGCCTGGATCTCTGTATAAAAGCAACATTTCATTCATATCATTTTCCCATTCATTTTATTCATCACAGTACTGAAATAATTTTTTTTTTATTTAAAAACTCAAGACCATGGAGCTACAAGTAATTAAACTCTATGCTTAAAACTTCATCGAAAAAACGTCCTTCTCTCTGTAAAATCAATGAATATTTCATTCATGTCACTAAATAATTTTGCGTTAAAGAAATACAGTAATTCTTATACAACTCATTCTACATATTTTGCTGTTTGCATTTTACATAAGTAAAAAATAGGCTTCGTTGTAGAAATAATCAAATTTGGATGAGCATTTAAACTCAAATATATTGTAATTGCGTTGTTTCATTATGCAGATGCACAGAATTTAAGCAAAAATAAAGCGGTTTTAGGACGGATACAACACTCAATATGAATTAAAAAGAACTTTAAAAATCACGATTTTGAGACAAGATGGATGCCATATTTCATTTTGAAGTGGGTCACGTGATCTTTTCATATCATGGTCACGTGATCTTTTCATATCATGGTCACGTGATCGCTTCATATAAGTGGTGTAATTATTATTTTTATTTTTATTTAAAAAACTATTGAATATATTTTGCTGAAAGTTTTTTTATATATTTTATGGAATAATTTAAATATTACCTAAAATTTTCGAAGCAATTTGTGAATTTTAAATCCGCTTAAAATATGTTTGAAAAATTAGGTCCCATAGGGTTCAATGTGTTTCATTTTTTCAACCCGGGTTCAATCCAAAGATAATTGGGTGATATTATTCATTTATATTCCCATAGGACCGTCTGTACAACATACTAAAATTTCATTTTGATTAAGTCATTTTTACGGCAGTTATCGTGCTAGCGGACAGACAGACAGACAGACAGAATGAATGAACAAAGTCATAAACACTTTTCAACTTTGTTGTAAAGTGTTAAAAACGGAAATTGAGATAAAACTGCGAATTCAGTGTAATTTCAAACAATTACCCGTGTTATTTTGTGCAGTTAAACTCAATTTAATGAATTATAAATGAAATAAAGAGAAAATAAAATCTGTAGGGTAAAGTCATGTGCTGCTGCTCACATCACATTTTTCCACTTGGATCTAAAGCATGTAGTATGTTGGGAACTGCAAAATAGTTATTTCCGTAACATATTTTTAAACATAACCATCTACAAACATTTTGGGTTTTCGAAAATAATGTGTTAAAAATCGACAGGCAGGCACATCGGCAGCCATTTTGAACCATCCCAGTTGAAGCTATGGTTTACATATGGCAAAAATAGTTACTTTGTCATTCTTTTCTCGGAATCTCGAGGAAATCAAAACATTCTACACTACTTTCTTGAATAATTGGTACAATGTTTTGAATGCAAAAGCACCTATTTTACAGCTAAATTGCGTATCAAGTATCCCCATGAAACATGCGCGCGCCAGTGAAATAGCACAAGCAAACGATACCTGACCGGAGCGGATGAAGTCCAAATGGCGGTTGCGTCAGCCTGTATATTTGGAAGCCTTGCGTATATCTGACTCGTTCACTTCCAAAATCGAATTTTATCCGATTTTCTCAATTTGTTCGAGAGATTACGTTCCATGTGGAAAAGATAATTTTCAATATTTCGAAAACAGATCTCGTTATATAACTCCTAAACACCGGGATGAATTTTCTTTTTCTGTTAAAAATATTTACAAAAAATCTGATGTGGGCAGCACATGACTTTCCCTGCAGACTTATATTCACGTTCTCTTTATTTTAATTAAATTTAATTCACTTTTAATTCGATTTTTGTTCTCATTCAATAACTGGACTTATTTTCAAAGATGGCGTAGAGAAAATACGAAAAAACTAAAATATCTCGAGAACGGCTAGTCCTAGTGTAATGGGGTTAGTCTTATTCTTTTCTTCGTTAAAAAATACGTATTAAACGAGCATTTAATGGATATATTTGAGCATACGTAGTTCTTTATTTGAAATTTTGGCGATTTTTGCGGGCCATTTTGCAAAAAAAGACAGATTATTTTTTTCCGAATCATACCAAAATCTAATCAGCACCAGCGTGACCCACAAGCGACTTATCTATCAAATTTTGTGCAATTCGGTCCATTAGATTTTTAGCTAGAGTGGATACTAGCCTTTGAGGGCCATTTCGCAAAAAAAGGCCGGTTCTTTTATCCCGAATTGTATCCAAAACTAATCAGCACCAGATCCGCCCACAAGTGATATACCCACCAAATTTTATGAAATTCGGTCAATTAGTATTTTAGTTAGAGTGGATACAAAATCTGCACAGACAGACACACAGACGTCACGCTAAAAATAGTTTTTACTTTCCTTGCAATACATGGTAATGTATAGGGAAAGTATTGGAATCATGCCGAAAATCACAACTCGAGTTTTCGACGGATCTACACGTTTCGAGACTTCTAGAATACGAAAAAACCATTTTTAGCGTGACGTCTGTGTGTGTGTGTGTGTGTGTGTGTGTGTGTCTGTGTGTCTGTCTGTCTGTGCAGATTTTTTATCCACTCTAACTAAAAAACTAATGGACCGAATTTCACTAAATTTTGTAAGTAAGTCACTTGTGGGCGGGGCTGGTGCTGATTAGTTTTGGGTATGACTCGGGTTAAAAGAACCCGCCTTTTTTTGCGAAATGATCCGCAAAAGCTTTTATCCACTCTAACTGAAAAACTAATGGACCGAATTTCACAAAATTCGGTAGATGAGTCACGTATAGGTCACCCTGGTGCTGATTAGATTTTGGAACGATTCGGAAAAAATAACCTGCCTTTTTTTGCAGAATGGCCAGCAAAAATTGTCAAAATCTAAGCTAAAAAGCTACGTATGGTCAAATATATCCAGTAAATGCGTGTTTAATGCGTAACTTTTAACGAAGAAAAGAATAAAACCAACCCCATTACACTAGGACTAGCCGTTCTCGAGATATTTTAGTTTTTCGTACTTTCCCTACACCACCTTTGAAAATAAGCCCGATTACCGAATGAGAACGAAAATTGAATAAAAGTGAAATAAATTTAATTAAAATAAAGAGAACGTTAATATAAGTTTGCAGGGAAAGTCATGTGCTGCTCACATCAGATTTTTTCGTATTCTAGAGGTCTCGAAACGTGTAGATCCGTCGAAAACTCTAGTTGCGATTTTCGACATGATTACAATACTTTCCCTATACATTACCATGTATTGCAGGGAAAGTAAAAATTTATCGATTTGATTAGCGAGTACAAATATTTCATGCTTTTCTACATTTTAGATAAAAAAAAAAAAATGATATGGGCAGCACATGACTTTCCCTACAGACTTATTCATTTTTTAACACTTTCCAACATAGTTGCAAAGTGTTTATGACTTTGTTCATTCTGTCTGTCTGTGTGTTCGTTAGCACGACACCTGCCGTAAAAATGACTTTATCAAAATTGAATTTTAATATGTTGAGACGGTCTGTGGGACATACGGGAATGTAATTGAAAAAATGAAATACATTGAACCCTATGGGACCTAAATTTTCAAACATTTTTTAAGCGGGGTTAAAATTCACAGATTGCTTTGAAAATTTTAGGGAATATTCAAATTATCACGTAAAATGTGTAAAAAAATTTCATCAAAATATGTTAAATGGTTTTTTAAATAAAAATTGAAATAATAATTACACCCACATTATATGAAGAGATTACAACATTTTTTTCGCTTAGTGAAACTCGTGATTTTAAGGAACGCTTATATTCAGTGTTGCATCCGTTTTAACACCTCTTTATTTTTGCATATTATCTGTGTATCTAAATTCTGTGCCTACGCAATTGCAATATTTTTTATTTTAAATAATCATCAAACTTTGATTATTTCTAAATCGAAGCCTAATTTTAACGTATGCAGAATGTAAACAAATCAATTGTAATATAAGTTGTATAATTGCTGATTTTTTTAACGCAAAGTTATTTAGCTCTGGAGTCTGGAATATAAGTGACGTGAATGAAATTTTCATTGATTTTTTATAAAGCAGACGATTTTATAGCATTGCTTAGTTTAGATCCATTAGTTTTTGAGCTAGAGTGGACACATATATTTCAGACACATAGACATCATGATATAAATAGTTTTTTCGGGTTCTGGAGTGCTTGAAACGTATAGATCCATCAAAACCTCGAGTTGCGATTTTCGACATTTCTAATACTTTCCCTATGCAGGTGTCCCAAAAAGGTACAGGTGTCCCATTAATGTTTGCAGCTCTATGATTTGACTGAATTTACGTTTTCTGGCGCTCAAGGGCTCTTTTAATGTACACCAGGACCAATTTGACCTGAAACTGAAGCTTAAAGTAGCTTCGGGGTCATATATACATAGCTCTCCATTCGTCATTGGAATTCAAATCCGGCTCTTATATGGATCTAAAAGCCAGGGAGTAACCCGTTTAGTTACAGGTGGGTCTTGTAGCTTACGTAAATTACCTCATTGGAAGAATACAGGGTGTCCCAAAAAGATTGAAACGCGCTTTAATTCTTTACCTGTTGGAGATAGATAAGTGGGCAATGTAAATTGCAAAAATGTTGAAAGTAAGGTAGGAAATAAGACTACGTCAATGAAATAGCTCTCCCATTAATTTTCAAAAAGTTATACTTTTTAAATTTATATACGACCCCCTTAGACAAATTTGGTCAATCAGAAAATTATTATTTTTGATACAACATGATCATTAAAAAAACCGCATATCTTTAAAATTGAGCGAGTTATATTTAATTGAAAATTGAACATTGTAAATGGGAACCACATATCAAATTAGAAATGTAAATTTGTGACATATCACAAAAAAGATAAAACTGAATGATAATACATAGGATACCCAACCGCGTAGTGAGTACCACTGCTTTATATGAGATCTGTCTGTGTAATGCTTTATTTAGATGCATTTGTGATAAAAAATTTTGACACATATTAACGTATTTTTGATCTAAACAATTTTAATCGTCAATTTGTTTCTGATCCCTATTTTCACTGATGAAACAGCCTTTCACATGGTACGGAAAAATGGCATAAGTCAGATTTTTTTCTTTATCATAATTAAGTTGATTTTAAAGATACAAATATGTGGTTTTTTAATGATCTTGTTGCATTAAAAATAAAAATTTTCTGATTGACCAAATTTGTCTAAAGGGGTCGTATAAAATTTTAAAAGTGTAACTATTTTAAAATGAATGGGAGGACTATTTCATTAACGTAGTCTTATTTCCTACCTTACTTTCAATATTTTTGCAATTTACATTGCCCACTTATCTCCAACAGGTAAAGAATGAAAGCCTGTTTCAATCTTTTTGGGATATCCTGTATATTACCACGTATTGTAGGGAAAGTAAAACAGTGCAATATTTCGGTAACGGCGTATGTTAGTGACTTATATTATACAAAAGTCATTATTTTTATAAATATTTTAAAAGGGGATCTTTTTTTTATTATTTCTATTACGTTGTGTAACGATCTTTTTAAAAATTTTGTGATTTTTGAAAAAAAAAATACTCAAACTTTCTCCTGAACATTATTTCATCTTCATTTGAAATTTGACGTGCATCTATTGAAGTTGTTATACAAAATGTCATTTAACATGTTCAATTTGTTTGAGAGATATCGTGGCCGGACTCGGACAGATTGACTACAGACATTAAAAATGGTTGACGTATTTAGCGATCATCAAAACCTGTAAATTCATCAAAATACGCGTCGGATTTTTTACCTCAATACAATTCTTTTCCTTTACATATAATATGATGCATTATAAGAAAAATAAAATCTGAATTAAATTCTTGAATTTTTAAAATCCAGCATAAATGTTAATGTAGTGCAGGGAAATATGTAATATAATATTCAAGATATTGACTTAAGCTCTGTAAATACATGTATACCTTTTGATAGTTTGAAAAATGCTATTAGTATTTTTTTAACAACACAAAACACATTAGATTATTCAATAGTACAAAAATAGTTGCCATGGTATAAAAAATATACCAAATATCGATCTGATGAGTCAGAACCCCTACTCATACACGTCTTTATTGATAACGTATTTTTATACCTTAGAAATACGGTGCGTAACATTTTACTTTCTCTTGTGCATAGTTTAATGTTTAGAAAAAGTATTGTGGCGGGTCGAAAATTTGAAATCGTGTTTTCGGCGGAAGAGCACGTTTCAAACATCCCTGAACTCGAATTGATCGTTTTTGAGGTGATGTCTATGTAAGTGATATCTCGCGAACGAATGGAGCGTTTCCTACGAAATTTTATACAAATATTACAATCTTTAAACACTGAAAGTCTATTGTTTTTAAACGCAATCGAAGGTTCGGAAGACCCCACATTTTCGAATGAAATTTTGAAAAAAAATAAAAAAATTAGAGCCTTCAATAATATTACGTAAATAATCATTCCTTATGTCATTTTTTATTAGAAAACGATTGACGCAAACTTCAAAACGCTAGCATGAACCATTCTTGAGATACTGTACAATTTTCAAATAAATTTATAAAAAACCGCATAGAATTAAAAAAAATATTAACTATTGTGACATATATCATATGGAATATTATGCGATAAACTTCTTCAAATTATTCTAGTGGATCTAGTTCGTTCCATTTTCGACAGAAGATACTTTGGGTAATTGTTTTGTATTTTGACTCCTAGCAATTCACCGAGAGTCATTCATATATAACAAATGTTCTTATCTCCGTTTGTTTAACGCTTGGCGATAAATTTGGGAACTTGGCGACTCATTTAGCGAAATATCGCCAACTTTGTAATATTTCGCCTTAAATTGATAAAAATATCGTCAACATTGGAAAAATGACGCAAAGTTATCGAAAAGGACGCCAAATTGATGTATTAACGTATTTTAATATATGGACTATAATGCTTTTCGCGAATATCAATATTGATAATTGCCAATTTCGAGTTGCATGAAATATAAGTACATTCTATACATGTTATCATCCGGAAAAGCGCCAAATATACAATTAAACGTTAAAAACATTGTGCCGTGGATCTTATACATCGCTTTGTCTCTGAGAAAGAAGTAAATTATTTACATTATATAGAGAAAGTCGCCCACATAAGATTTTTTTTCTGATACGACCCAATGAACTATTATTTTATTTAGGAAACTTCCTGATGCCATGCAAGTAAAACAAGAGTTTAAAATTATAATTAAATATATGTTTTTATAAATACATTTATTTTACATTCGCTAACACTAGCTAACAGTTTTTTTTATAGCAATCTGTTTTTAGCAAGCTCTGCTCCCGCGTGGGCACAAAATCCGCTAAGCAACAAAAGTGTGCCGAAGTTCAGCGTGAGCAAGCAGATCGAGTGTGTAGAAAATGCAACGTGAAAATTGCGTCAAATCGGATGGCAAAGTTAAATAAAAACGCAGATTTAAAAAATGGGGGCCGCCCACTACCCCAAGAATCAAAATAAGAAAGGAAATTGCATCCCTGCAACCGAAAACATAGAAATTCCCCACTGTGAAACGAACAACGTGTGGTAAACTGGTTTACAACGTAAAATGCAGCATAAGTCAAGAGAAATAACCATACGTACGTTTCGGAAATCAACTGGGTTTTCTTCGGCAGTGCAAAAAGTCTAGATCTAAACGCCCAAATTAGCTGAAGGCAATATCGGTTAAATTGAAATGGCTAAACGACATTACAATAATAACAATGAAAGGAAAATAAAACAATAAAAATAAGAAATAAAAAAAATTAGACGTGGCCATGCTACAATTCGGAGAAATATGGAGTAGGTGACAAATCATTAATTAGATTACTGGAATTTTTAATAATAAAAACGATTCAAAGAAATTGAAAACTGAAGAGCACTATTGAATAATGGAGGCAACACATATATTCACACAGAGTACGCTCTCTGTGCCCACAAAGATCGTGTTTTGTACCTCGGACATGAAACTGTGAACATGCTACTGAACTTATGAAAGTTATTCACTCTTTAATTTAATTGTAAAAAATTATTAAATAAATTGACAAAGAAAACAAATGCACTTTTCCAGAGTTAAGGAATGAGACCAGATGACTGTAACTAGATGGGACTGTACACCAGAAAGTGTGCGCTTGGCGATAGTTTTAATATGACCAAAGCGGATAATACTCGAAAATATTTGAAATACTTGTTTTTAATAATTCTAAAAAAAAAAAAAAAAATGAATACAGTCTGTTTAGAAAATCGGGTCTCTAGAGGCTTTTGGAAATTTATCTGTCTCCCGTTTAAAGAAATAATCGGAATTCTAACTTAATTTTGAAGGAGGGAATGCATTTTTCATATTTTGTTTTTGCCCTCATCTTAGAGGTTTTTTTTTTTTAAATTTAAATAAATATTGAAAAATCTAGAATTTTTCGAAATCTCGAAAATTTAAAATCTGTTCTGGAATCGAAAACTACATAAAGAAATAAAAATAAACAGGTTTTATATTAAGTGGGGACTCCGGAATTCAGGGGTACACGCATGTAGGCTAGCAGTGGGACGCAACTGTTTTTTTCTCTTTAATAGAGTAGATGTTGCAATTAAAAATGTCAAAATATTTCATCTATAGGGTGTATCTGAATTCATCATCAATATTTGGTGGGGAGGTAGGTAATAGGATAAGAAGACTATTTCACATAGGGAAACATAGGCCCAAATGAACGCATGACGGTGTAATGGGCGTTTTGTGTCCACAACTCCCATTCCCGCGCAAAGCTGTCTGACGTGTGGTTCCAGCATGACGGCGCTCCAGTACATTTCGCAAATGATGTGCGTGGTTACCTGACCAGAAAACGTGGAGCTCAATGGATTGGTCGCGGTGTACCGGTTTGTTGGCCACCACGGCCACCGGATTTATCTCCAATCGGCTTCTTTGTATGGGGGGCGATGAAAAACATGGTGTACGAGACCCCTGTTGCCAGTGCTATGGACCTTGTTGCACGCATATCGGTTGCCGCCGCAAACATCCGGGAAATGCCGGGCATATTCCAGAAAGTCCGGTTGTCCATGCAACGTCGTTGTGAGGCATATACTCTAGCAGATGGTGGGCATTTCGAACACCTCTTGTAAGTCTGTACAAACGATGCACAAATAAATGTTTTTTTCTTACAACTTTCTTGTTATGTTTTCTTTCCATCATTTAACCGGGCTCATGTTGCCCTACTACATGACGTCTGCGCCCATGCTTTCCTATGTGAAATAGCCTTCTTTTCCTATTCCCTATCTCCCCACCAAATATTGATAATGAATTCAGATACACCCTGTATATAGAAATAGTATGCAGGATATAGTTTTTCTGTCTTCCATAAAAATGTAACGACCGCTTAAAATATTCTCGCTACCCAAAAGTTCCGCTTCATTGCTCTAGAGCCTAGAGTGCCGATAATTTGTTACCAATAAAAAAACTGGCTAATTTACTAAATTGCTGGCTATTGTAACTGGCCTGCCCAAAATTTCAAAAATCATAATTATATCAAACGAGTTGTCATATATATATATATATATATATATATATATGTAAGAAAAAAAGGGTTCATTCCTATTTACGCATTTTTACATTTGCATAATTGCAAAGTTTTCATAATTTTTAAAGTTTGCTACGGTATTTTTTATATATATATATAATATATATATATATATATATATATATATATATATATATATATATATATATATATATATATAGTAAATATAAGAAGAAAGAAGTAATAATAAAAATAAATAATTCAAGTAATCGTGAAATATTAACATCACCATAGAAGCAAAACCACGGCCATAATGCCGATAACAGAAAAGATCAGCTCCGGCCCAAATTCGAAGATTAAAAAGAATTAAATTCATGTTCAGGTCTGTGTATCTTATTCTAATTAACCCAAACAAATACCTGTTTCAGATTGGACAATAGTACATTACTATAAATGTCCAAACTCAGACTACAGGCACCAAAAGATGAAAAAATGAAGATAAGAAACATTAGGAAAATTTGTATCACCATGTGTATGCGATCAACCTCAACAGTATAAAAAATTCTATATATATATATATATATATATATATATATATATATATATATATATATATATATATATATATATATATATATACAGGGTGATTCAAAACTTTAAGGGGTGATAGAACACACCTAAACAAGCACTTTTCGTCATACAATGCATGGTCATAACTCAAGCGGTTAAGCACTATGGATTAACACGTACTGTTGCATGTTATGATGGACACACAAGAATGCACAAAAGAGGTATGAATAAATTGTAGAACACATTTTAACGAACTACTTACAGAAGTTGTTCAAAACAAAAAATCGAAGAATATAAAACAAATTGTAATGAATAACTTACAGAAATTGCTCAAAACAGCGACCGCCTATATATATATATATATATATATATATATATATATATATATATATATATATATATAATAGTTTGAAAGTCCAATGATAGAATAGAGAGAAATTGCAACTCAAAAATTCTAACTTAATATAAAACCTGCAAAATTAAAAGAAGTATTAAATAGCGAATCTTCAATCAAATGGGAAAAAAATGCAAATTTCGAGTCATCAAGCTAAAGATAATCAACAAATATCAATGGTATGGAATCGATAATGGAAAAACAATCCAAGCGTTAATGCCATACACACGTGGACAAGGACTAGGCCTAATTAATTGAATTGTTCATTTCGGCAAAATTCTTCGTCGGGTCCAAGTATTTTCTCAAAATGAACACAAAATATGTATGTTTCTGAAAAAATAGATAGATTATATTTGTAAACTATTTCTACTTGGATAACACATATAAAGATGGAAAAATAAAGGAAACAAGAATACCCGGGAAAAACTCTGCATATGCCCGAACCATCGGAACCCAGAATGAAGAGACCAGTGTTGCTATTCGCAAAGGATAAAAGGAAATATCTACTGTTGCCAATCATAAGAACTAAATAACAGTAAAGCGAAAAAGCATTAAAAGGTAATACGTATAAGTAAGAGCTACAAAATAGTGGGGCTTATAATAGTAAGGCTAATGTAAATATAAAGTATTATTAATACAAGAGAATGTTGATGTATGGCTAGTATAAGATACTAAGAAGAGAATTAATGAAAATTCAGCTAATCTAAACTCTTTAACTATACCATTTACTAAATAAGCTGGATATTTATATAATTTGCTGGTAATTTTTAGATTATTTATATGCCTAGCATGAAATTTTTTATCTGATAATCTATAAATTCTAAAAAGCTGATTAAGTATAATATTTCTAAACAATTGAATCGAGTTGCAGGAATTAAATGGTAATATTTTATTAATGTTAAAATTAAAACAGTCTTTTTCATCATATAAATTTGTAACAATTCCATTAGTAGGTTCAATAAACAGATTTAAATCTAAACAAGAAAGATCAATCATGCTTAAAGCATTGATTATGAAACACTTTCCAACTTCAATGCAATTTTATTTAAAAAAGTCTAAAATGCAATACATTCCTCGGTAATATTTTAAAACTTATCACAATACTACATTAATTTATTATATTTGAAAACTTAAACCTTCATTGAAAAAAATGCACTTCATTCAAATGACGGCATTGCAATATAAATTTCCTGGTTTAAATATTTCTAAAATGAGATACATTCCACGGTAATATTTTTAAAACTATCATAATACTACGATAATTTATTATATTTGAAAACTTCATCGAAAACAATTGAAATTCATTCAAATGACGTCATAGAAAAAATAACACGCCTGGATCTCTCTATAAAAGCAGCATTTCATTCATAACTTTTTCCCATTCATTTCATTCATCACAATACTATACTAATTTATTTTATTTAAAAATTAAGACCATGGAGCTACAAGTAATCAAACTCTATACGTAAAACTTCATCGAAAAAAAATCGTCGTCCTCTTGTAAAATCAATGAATATTTCATTCATATCAGCTACGCAGACTCCATGGACTAAATGATTTTGTGTTAAAGAAATACAAAACTTCTAATACAACTCATTTTACATATTTTGCTGTTCACATTTTACATAGGTGAAAAATAGGCTTAGTTGTAGAAATAATCAAATTTCGATGAGCATTTAAACTCAAATATATTGTAATTGCGTTGTTTCAGTATGTAGATGCACAGAATTTAAGCAAAAATAAAGCGGTTTTAGGACGGATACAACACTAAATATGAATTAAAAAGAACTTAAAAAAATCACGATTTTGAAACAAGATGGATGCCATATATCATTTTGAAGTGGGTCATGTGATCGTTTCATATCATGGTCACGTGCTCGTTTCACATAAGAGGTGTAATTATTGTTTTAATTTTTATTTAAAAAACTACTGAATATATTTCGCTGAATTTTTTTTTTATATATTTTATGGAACAATTTGAATATTACCTAAAAATTTCGAATCAATTTGTGAATTTTAAATCCGCTTAAAAAATGTTTGAAAAATTAGGTCCCATAGAGCTCAATGTATTTCATTTTTTCAACCCGGGTTCAATCCAAAACTAATTGGGTGATATTATTCATTTATATTCCCATAGGTCCTACAGACCGTCCGAACAACATACTAAAATTTCATTTTGATTAAGTCATTTTTACGGCAGTTATCGTGCTAACGGACAGACAGAGTGAATGAATGAATGAATGAACGAATGAATGAATGAATGAAGTCATAAACACTTTTCAACTTTGTTGTAAAGTGTTAAAAAATTAATATTATTACTAATAGAAGCTTCATTAGGATGAATTCCAAATTGTCTGGATAGAAATCTATATCAATGACATAATTTTCAGTATATACTAAGCAAATCAGTTCATCAACATATCTGTAAATTTTATAATCTAAAATGTACTTTATTAGATGACATTAGAAATAGATATAGTTACATATCCTGGACGACTCCTGATCGTCGACAGCTCTCAACAAATCTCAGTGCAGTCTTCGTTGATTCCCATACAAGTATAAATTACATTTACATCGGAGGGGGAGGGATATGAGGCCTGGGGCACATGCTGTCTTCGCGTTTTAGGCTATAAAAATGTGATTGGGAATGCAGTTTCATATGAGAAAGGTTACACAGAGGTTAAGATTAGTGACCATATATGGTGTGGTAGAGGGAAGAGGAAGTGCTGGCAGACTTTGTTAATATTAGTGGCGTGGGATAGAATTTAATGTAGTTGCAATATGTGCTGGACATGAAATAGGAATTTGGAATAATAATTATGAAAGAAAAGGGCGCGTTATTGGGAAAGGCTTAAAATTTCTGTATCATATATATATATATATATATATATATATATATATATATATATATACTATAAGAGGCTTTATAAAAGAGGCTTTATATAAACATTATCCTTTATATTTCTTAAAGGATTGTTATAGATCGATTTTCAAGGATCAGGTAGATTTTGACAGTTTACTTCTTCAATCTGCAGGTAAATAAAGTTTATGCGTACCTGCTAAGATTGCACGCATGCGTAAGTTGAACATATATAAGATAGCGAGTTGGGCAAGATTCACTTTTGGTCCAGTTTCCTTCTGTTTGGTTGGTCTTGTTCTTCCGTATTCGGGTGCCTTCGTATTAGCACGCAATGGGGACCAACCTTTGCTTTGTATTGGTACCGTGAGCGTTTGCCTAGGCTGGAAAAGCAGCTTTAAACGGGAGGGGGAGTCGCAATCCTCCCCAACCATTAAATGCAAAGCATTTGGTTATCCCAAGTTCCTTTAATTCTTCTTTTTCTTGGATTACATTCTGCTTCGGAGTATAGAGCGGCTTGGCGCCTTTTCCTGAGTAGTGCTTTTGATTTTTGTGGATATGCATAGGAATTCTATTTGAATTTGTTTACTGGCTTTTATATGATATATATATACTATATATTCACGCGAGAAAACGATTTTGACCACTTTTTACATGTTAAATCCCATTTCTTGTGTGAAAATACATATAAGAGGACTACTTGTTTGGTATTATTACCTATGCTTTTTTTAATTTTGAAGTGTATCAGTAACATTTCCCATCTTATTAGAAGAATCGTCGATTAATTTTCTGAGGACATCCTAGAAAATACTAAATATAAATTTAAATGGTTTTTAAACATCAGGATTTCAACGCAGGGGAATTAAAATGGATGCCATATTTTATTTTGAAATGAGTGAGGTGATTGATCTCTTCATATAATATGGGTGTAATTATTATTTCAATTTTTATGGAAAAGACTATCGAAAATATTTTGCCGAAAATTTTTTACTCATTTTACGTGATAATTTGAATATTTCCTATAATTTTCGAAGCAAATTGCGAATTTTAACTCCGCTTAAAAAATGTTTGAAAAATTCTGTCCCATAGGGTTCAATGTATTTCATTTCTTCAACCCGGGTTACATCCGAAACTGATTGAGTGATGTTATTCATTTTCATTTCCATATGTTCCGCAGGTCGTCAACAACATATTAAAATTTCATTTTGATAAAGTCATTTTTACGGCAGTTGTGCAAACGGACAGACAGAATAAACAATGTCATAAACACTTTACAACTATGTTGAAAATTGTTAAAAAGAACTTCTTGAACAGGTTCATAAATCTGATAAATATTCTTATTAATCTAAAATATAAACTTGACAATTGTGTATTTTGTAAAGGTGCAATTTTTCAAATTAAGTATGTTTGTGATTTATAATTTTTTTATAAGTGGAATTTTTGTTTGTTAATGTGTGTATTTTTATACCAGTATCGTATCTAAAGCGCAGCATATAATATATAATAGATTTATTTTTGGTTTTCTTAAATTTTAACATGTCCCTTTTTTTACAAAATGTACCAGGTTTTTAAAGTAAAAATGTGAAAATGTCCCAGTTTTTACTAAAAACAATATGGTAACCCTAATCTAAGCAGCTACTACCAGGAAATCGCTGTTATTACATGTATTCGCCGCTTTTCAAAAGCTAACTAATCAGGTCCCACTATTCATAATGACATGAAATTTGGCATGTCTTTTGTGGTGCATTTTGAACTTTGCCGGTCCAACTTGTCCTAGGTTCGCCATAGGAATGCGTGTATTATGGGGATGTTCAAACTAGCAATAAAAAATCAGAATAAGAATCAACTCACATTTATTTTAAGCTGCGACAGACAAAGTAGAAACATTTAATTACTAATTTTGATCCCTGGTTTTATGTCTCCTTAAATTATTTTATCACGCTTCGCCACTGGATCCAATTAAAGATAAATGTTGAGAGTTGCTAATAAAAATATGAATAATTTGAATTTGAAACAAATAAATTAAACACATTTTGTCACTTTTAATCTGTGTATCATGATTTCTACAAGCCATAAAAATCGAGGTAATAATTCTTGCTAAGAATTTTTTAGGCCCGAAGAAACCGTTAGCAAGTCTCCATGTTTCCAGTGCAGTGGCTGGTGCTGATGAGTTCTAACATAAGCAAAAACCGATCCAATAATCTTTGTTGCTGCAGTTGAAGTAAGAATTCCATTTTGGAACGTCTTCTGTTTGCGGATTTTGTGAGGTCAATCTTGATCACATATCAGCTGTGTTCTTTCCATACCAAGTTTTTTTTTTTAGTTTGAACTACATATCTCAGACATACATTCTATTTCAGACGTGTTTGAATATCTACGTTTCTTCTAAAGTTTCTGCCGTCAACTCACTTGTTTTCATTGTTGTACTGAATTTTTTAATCATTATTTCTTAATATTCTTGAAATAATAATAGTTTTCTTGAAAGAAAATAATTTTCTTGAATATTAATCCTCTTAATTTTATTATTGTTGAAATTTCCATATTGTACTAATATTTGTACCTGATTTGTTGTCGAAAGGACAGCTTTAAAATCCTAAATACGGGTTACTTGAGTAAGTTCATATCGTTATATTAATTTAAACATTCAAATCACTGATTTCTATAATCTCAATAGAAATAGTTATCAGCAGGGTTGGCAAAAAACCAGGTTTTTTGAGAAAAAACAAAAAAACCGGGTTTTTAAGTTTAAACCAGGTTTTTTGGTTTAAACCGGGTTTTTTTTAAAATCCTTTTCTAATTACATGTATACATATTTATAAATAAAATTTGACATTAACTAGAATAATTAATGTTCAAATAACAATTAATATTCCTTCTGAAAATAATTTAAACTAAGTAAATAAACAATTGTTGCTACTTATGTGGACATTCAAATCATATTAAATTTTAATAATTTATTTAGAGACACTATTTTTTAAATTCAATGTATACAAATACAATATAATACAATAGTGATTGTTTACTACATAATACATGGAATATTGCTCTTAGATTCATCAGTAATGGTGATAAGTTGTTTAAAATACCAATAATGTAGATATTTAAAGAAATCAATAAGTAAAGAAATCAATCAGAATCAGTAAAGAAATCAATAGAATTAATGATTGTTATTAATGTAAACACGTTCTCACTTTAATGTATCCAATTGCTTTTATTTTCATAAGCATAATGCAATTTTAAATGCTCTAAACTTTGCTCCAACTATCCAGATTATTTCGATCTTTTTAAGACATCCCCTTTTAATTGGCATCGGAATCTGAGGATTTTGCATTTGTTCGCAGCATCGATGACTTAATTGTTACGCGTCGTATTTTTGAGGATGGTAGAACCAGACTAATTCTGTCTCTTTTATCGGATTATGAAATTTGCTCAGCTCGTGCAAAAGCATGGATTTTCTTCGTGTCTAATCTGTCGATTTTGAGTGCTGAGCATCCTTCTTAAGTAATCTGTACTCCTCCCCGTATCGCTGGGACGAATCTTCAATTTTATGTCGGCGTGTAGGATTAGTCTCGCCTTCGCAAAATGTCCAATCCTTTCAAAATTTCTGTGAAATCTGATCTGAATGGCGCCGCGTGCTATTGTGATCGGAGCATATCTGAGAAAAGATTAGCCTGACTTTGAAAGCTCGTGACCGAGATCTTATCTGCAATGATCAAGCAGTCTTCGCCCTAATCCTCTTTCCACTGATTTGGACGGGGGATTACCATTTGAATGTTTTTTTAATGCATTTAAGGCATAGATTTTCAGCTTTCTTTGTTTCTTTGATTCTTGTTTCGTTGGGTGAACGAACGTGTCGACCTTGTATTAATAAAATATTTAAAAAAATTCTTTAGCTGTGTATTTACATTCTAATGGGACATATGTAAAGGAATTTGACTATGTAAAGATTATATGATCTGAGAAATCCCCTTGGTATTCTTATTTAAAGGGACAGTGGATGTTGAAATATAACTTTTAAATTTTTCAGCAAATTGACATAATTTTTTATACATACACTAAATTTATCATGCATTTACTAAGTATAATAAAATATATTTCGATGTAGTTTAATCTTAAAAAGAAAATTAGAAAATATAAAATGTTCCCTGCACACCAATTAATTAATTTTTTCCCGAAATCTCGAAAATCTCATATATATGCTGTATAACAAAAAAAAAATCGACACACCAGGAAGGAGTTGGGCGCTGTAGCCCAGTGGTTAGCGCGCTGGAATTGCACTCGGTAAGACCGGATTCGATTCCAGCCACTGCCAAAACTGCCGCCGTGTTCACGCGGAGTACGATCACGTTAAACATGTGGGTCCGTACGTCCTTCCGAGAGGTTGGGGAAGGAGGGTACGGTCCCTGTGGATGCCTCCCCCACTGGGTTCCGGGCTTAATTGGGTGGCTCTTCCCGGTCGTCCAAACAGTTATCTTACACTTTTCTGGTAGGTCGGACGGGTTATTCCACGTTAATCTAAACATTCTGGTTTGGTGTTTTAAACGTTAAATTTGTAATGGATGTTTTGGTGATATTTGTACTTGGGTTATGGAATGTGCACAGGGTTGGTTTGTAATGTTTTTAGTTGGGTGTTTTTGTTATTTGTGATGAATATTATGGTTGTGATGGAATTTTGATATTTTTGGATATTTAATGTACAGTAATAGTTTAATTATTAATTTTATTTCCATTTAATTCCATTTCTTTTGGCAGTGTATTGGAGCTTCCGGGAGTGTCGTCATGACATAAAGCTGGCTTAACCGGGAAGTGGGGGTCACACACCCCCGGCCATTTTTGATACATTGCTATTCTTTTATTACATTTTAATTATTACTTTTTATTAGATATTTTTGGTAGAGCTGCTTGGCGCCGAAGGGTATGTTTGCTGTATTTAGTTTTGTTGGTGAAGGTATTTTGATAAGGTTATATATATATATATATATATATATATATACATAATGTGCCCCTGAAGACATTTCTGGCAGATATACTGTCCATTGATTTATTTTCCTTGTCTTGGCCTTTCCGTGCTCTACTTTTCCAGCCATTCTTCGTTACTTTTTACTTTCTGCTATTAAATACACTTTGTTATATTGCCCGCGGATTGATACTGTGTTTATTGATTTGCACTCCTGCACTTTCGTTTAGATAGAATAGACTTAGTAACTCATAATACACTAACTAACTTAAAAATTGTCTACAAAATGCAAAGAAATAAAAATGAATAGTTCTATGAAAGAAACACATTTAAAGTACAGTTTTGGGCAGATTACGGTCCTCGCCTGTTCATAATTTTGCAAGTAAGCATTCGATTTGAAAGCATTTTTTCTTCTAATCGATGTAAGGTAATGTGTGTAATAATATTCTGCCCCCCTCCCCTTCCATTTTTTTCTTTGCAAATTTTGTCGGTTTTTGCTCATTTGAACGACCCATTATAGTATATAATACCGAGATGAAGTTAAAAACCGGTATTTTCGATATTCATTATCAATCATTTTCTTTAAAAAATGTAACAGAATATGTGGGGGAAAAAAAAAAAAGAAAGAAAACTCATCATGTAAGAGGTTCAACCTAAGAATAACAAACAATACCGGGATCCCGGTATCCATAAAATCGCTATCCATGTCCAATTTGCCAGAAGAAATTAATGGGAAATGGTCATCGTAACATATCTTCTAGTACAAACTCTCTGATAAAAGACACAAAAAAGAATTTAAATTATCAACATCAATTATCAATCAAATAATCGGTAGATACATTAATCTCTGTCGCAGATAACTTAGATATTGTTCATTAATATTTTACAAACTTATGTAAATTAAAACTAGTGAAAAGAAAGTTTATATAACAAAATAATTTAAAATCAAAGTATGATATTAAAAATTATGCATCAAATAATGATCACTAGTTGGTTTTGTCTGCTATCGATCACTAAATATAAAGCAATCAGTTTTTGTAGCAATCCGTATTTTAGCAAGTTCTACATCCGCTGCGCGGACGCAAAAGCCAAATTTAGCATAGGTCCAAATTTAGATGAGTAGATCGAGTCAGTCTATTGTAGAGTTAATAATACAACGTGAAAATTGCCGGAAAATCGAAGCAAGCATTGTTTAACAAATAATTAAAAGAAAACGATGATTTTAAAAATCTCGCGGCTATTTCAGCAGACCAATGAAATCGTTCTCCAAATAATACTAAATCTTGTTTATAAGTAGTGTCACGTGACTTGATCCTCCAAATTCATTGTTCCTTGAGGAAAGTAGAAATTTGAGTAAAAAAACAAAGCGATTCTCCGGAGGCAAGTTATTGAATCATGATTTAAATTTTAAAATATTAATTTAAATAACAACAAAAAAAAAAATTGAAATTTTGTAGAGCTAAGACATGACACGTCACGATTGCAAAATTTTTTTTTTTTTAATTTTTAATTTTGTTTGATCGAATCTTTAATAAAATTCTGAAACATTAACGAATAAAGTTACGGTAAAAATAATAGTTGTTTAGTAGAACTAAGAATTGATGTTGGCCTTGACACTTCACGATGGCAAAATTTGATGATCGTACCCGGAAAACGTTTTTAACACTTTCCAACATAGTTGTAAAATGTTTATGACTTTGTTCATTCTGTCTGTCTGTCCGTTCGCACGATAACTGCCGTAAAAATGACTTTATCAAAATGAAATTTTAGTTGTTGAGACGGTCTGTGGGATATAATATATGGGAATGTAAAAGAATGATATTACCCAATTAGTTTTGGATTTAACCCGGGTTGAAAAAATATGAAATACATTGAACCCTATGTGACCTAATTTTTCAAATATATTTTAAGCCGAGTTAAAATTTGCAAATTGCTTTGAAAATTTTAGGAAATATTCAAATTATCACGTAAAATGTGTAAAAAAAAATTTCATCGAAATATGTCAAGTAGTTTTTTAAATAAATATTGAAATTATAATTACACACATATTATATGAAGAGATCACATGACTCATTTCAAAATAAAATAAGGCATCCATTTTTTTTTCGCTTGGTGAAAATCGTGATTTTTAAGAAACGCTTATATTTATATTTAGTGTTGCATACTTCCTAAAACCACTTTATTTTTGCATATTATCTGTGTATCTAAATTCTGTACCTACGCAATTGCAATATTTTTTATTTTAAATGATCACTAAACTTTGATTATGAAGCCTAATTTTAACGTATGCAGAATGTAAACAAATCAAATTGTAAGATGAGTTGTATAAAAATTGCTTAATTTTTTAACGCAAAATTATTTAGCTCTGGAGTCTGGAATATAAGTGATATGAATGAAATTTTCATTGATTTTTTTATAGAGAAGCAGACGATTTTATAGCATTGCTTTTGTTGATGAATGTTAAGTTTCTAAGTAAAATAAATTGTACTGTGATAATTTAAAAAATATCACCTCTGAATGCATCGCATTTTAGAGATGTTTAAATAAAATTGTATTTCAGTTAGAAAGTGTTTCATAATCAATGCTTTATGCATGATAGTTATTTCTTGTTTAGTTTTTATTTTAAATTTTAATTTTGATCAATACTCGAAATTGCCGTAAGACATGAAGTTTTCATCGGAACACCACAATTTTCTCAGGGAATACTTATAATAACGCTATAATCTTATATTTAAAATTTAAAACTTCTATCTGTAAAAGTCGAGATTTTAGAAATCTGTAATTTTATCCCTAATACTACTTGGCGGTAGATGCCTGATGTTGTGCGCCTGAGTGTCGTTAATTGATCAACAAGAGAGAAGAGATACCGGGTTTTTTAATGAATGGGTTTCAATGAGGAAAGAGGTTTTCTTACAAATGTTTTAAAATTATCAATTTTATCGAATTTTGAAACTTTCGATAGCATGTTTAGTTTAATACCTACGTTAAAATACCTACGTTTAATACCTACTTGAAAAAAGTGTGTGTGTGTGTAGGGGGGGAATCTAGCTAAACTTGTAGAATCAACAATTGATTTAGGTTTGAAAGTAAATATATCAAATATAATAGAAACTACAAGTAAAACACTTTAAATAAAGAAAATATATACAGAATCAAAATAAAATTCCAACATATGTCTCTGTCAAATTGAATAAAAAGGACAAAACACTGAGAAATTTCATTATTAAAGAAAATATCTTTAAAATAAGTTACCCAAATGAAACAGAAATTGACTCTATAACAATTTCACTATCAGGAGATTCAAAAGTAAAATGCATTTCAAAAGATAAAAGAAACATAATCCCCAAATTGTAATAAACAGAACTTACTAACAATTTTATCATTGAAGAGTCAAGACAAAGATAAAAAAACATTAATTATTTTTAATATCTCTAAACAATTACAGGGGAAAAATTACAGAGGGTAAGACATGACATAAAATACATATTAATATCAAATAATACTCCTTTAAATGAATCAGATATACTGTCAAAAAAAAAAAAAAAAAAAATTGGGGAGGGGCATCTCTATTGCCTTTCAAAATAACCAATTCATTCGTTACAAAGAAACGAATATTCAACAATTTCAATAATTATACTATTAACAAATATATGTTCTTAAATAAATTTAACTGCCAGGATTATGGCCAACTTGCATATTCAGGTCCTTGGATAGAAAAATACTGTGGCAAATGTTTTCATCAAGATAAGACAAAATATTGCAAACATTACAAAATGCATTAATTTCAAAAGCTCCAACGCACAATGAACTAGTCATGACAAGTCTCGGACATATTTGTTCGAAATATTAAAAAAGTTACAGTCATCGTAAAACAGCTTCAATCAGAATCAATTAATCTCCATGTATTTATGAGAGATAAAAATCATATTTTTGGCTATCTTAGAAGTTAGATTAAATACTCGTTAACAAATAACAATTCTTCCTTTATCATAAGAGGAAAAATGAAATCACATTAAACTTTTAACAGAAATTTTATAAATTTGAAATTCAAATACTTTTGTAATTGGAAATACATCCATTCCACAATTCATATCAGTTGCTGAACTCGTAAAACAAATTGCAAGACTTCAATGAACATAGCATGTTATGGGGCTATATCATAAGGATAATAGAAGATAAACATTTTTACAATTTTATGCATTTTCACATTTGATAAATATTAAATTATTTTAAATTTAATTACATTTTAAAATTATAAATAGTTCTAATACAATCCCAACTTTCGAATAACCGCATCAGAAAGGGCGGCTAGATTTATATTTTTGCTCCCCATCGCCTTAAAGCATAATAAAGAACTGGAAGGTATTAGGTAAATTTTCTCTTAACCATAAATATATTTTAATCGCATTAAATATTACTACCTTTATAAACTTCCCCCAAGATATAGAATAACCTTTTTAGTTTGAATCCTGTATTACATGCAACTAATACAGAATTCTCAAGACAAAATTCATCTAAATAATACTATAAATGATTTAAAAACTTACCTAAAAATGATCTTCTTCTTCTTCTTCGACCCAGACCGTTCGACCTATCAGAAAGGTATAAGGTATCTGTTTGGACGGCCAGGAAGTGGCACCCAATTTAGACCGGAACCCAGTTTGGGAGGCATCCACAGGGATCGTACCCTCCTTCCCCCTACTACCAACCTCTCGGAAGGACTTACGGACCCACATGTTTAATGTGATCGTACTCCGCGTGAACACGGCGGCAGTTTTGGCAGTGGCTGGAATCGAACCTGGGCCGTTCGAGTACAATTCCAGCACGCTAACCACTGGGCTGTCGCGTCCCCCTAAAAATGATCCGTGAAAACACACTTAAAATTAAAATCAGCATCACCCAATTTTCTTTGTGGAATGATAGATTACAAATCAAAAGCAATAAATTATCAGTATTATATAAAAACTGAAAAACAATCTTAATAATATTAATTAAAAAACTTTATAGACAAAGAAAAGGCAATATATAAAAGGAAAATTCAAACTTCCAATTCTTGATAACTTTCTTTAATAGATTAACTGATAAATATGGAAAATCATTTCATTACATGTTTTCAAAATTTTTAAATTCTTCATTTGAAGCACAAACTCTTTCTAACACGCAACCAACACAGCTTCGTTTAATAGCAGATACCATATTTAAAAAAGAAACCAATAACTTAACAATCCCAAATATTCAGTATACAAACTCTCTTATTTGAAGACTTCATTGAAATAAGTAAACACAAAATAAATTAAGTCAGGTCTAAGATCACGCAATAATACTAAAGCTTCTAAACCAGATGTTCTAGATGCTTTTTATTAAAACTAATTAATAAAATCAATCACAACTTTATATTCTCTACAATAAATGATATTTTTTAAGCTTATTCCCCACAATCTGTAAAAAAGGAATAATATTTTTTAATAAACGAGCAATAAATGTTTCTAATCCATTTTCAGCTATCAATACAATTACTTCCCCTCGTGGGCAATTTTTAAAAAATAAACTATAAGAAAAAATAATTTTTTTTAATGCCCCTCCTCCCTCTATACAATAGTGGCGCGCGGAAATTTTAATCACACACGAAATATATTTTAATCGCACACGAAATTGAACCAATTTGAGGGCGTAGGCAGATTCATGCAAAACTGTACCAAATAAATATTATTATTATCCAAAATTGGTATTATGCAAAATTGTCTGAAGGTACGTCAAATTGTCTGAAGATACGTGAGGGTTTTGGAAGATGAAATAATCTGACAATTCTGCATAATATCCACTTTAGATAATGATAAGATTTATATAGTACTAGCAGTATACCTGTTCTTCGCACGGAATATATAAAGAAATTAAAACTTCAAGTATGTGCATATTCCTATAATACTTCAAATGACATTGTTATTCTAAACATGTTATTAAAATATTTAATTTTATTCTCCTAAAAAGATGTATAAGAATCTCTACTCTCGCTATACAAAATTATCTTCACAGGTAGATCTGAAGAAAAAAAATCCCATCCTGGTCCCGTTTGTAAACATATTTACAAAACGTATAATATAATTCCCACAAAGCGACAGGGATTACCAAGGAATATCAACTTAATTTTGCAAAATATTAGATTTTCATAAATTAGGAGTCATTTTCATTAATTTAGCCTATTATTTAATTCTCACAAAGCGACAGGGATTACCAAGGAATATCAACTTAATTTTGCAAAATATTGAATTTTCATAAATTAGGAGTCATTTTCATTAATTTAGAATCATTTTATCAATTCGGCCGCATTTTCATTAACTTACGGCATTTTTAAAAGTCATTAAATTTGTCAGAAAGTAGGACAGTTGGACTAAGAGACAAACGCTACCGAAACATCATTACAATACTATCATCTTTCAAAACGCAATGAATTTCATTAATTTGGTGTCATTTTTATCATTTGATAACAGTTTTATCGATTTGTCGATATTTTCGTTAATTTGGCGATATTTGAGCAATTTGGCCACATTTTGAAAGTTCGCCAAATTTGTTATCAAGGTGGATGGACTGACTCCAAAACTACCGAAACATCATTACAATACTCTCACGAACCATGCCAAGCTCTGTCCATGCCAAGAGGACTAGGAAAAGGTTATTCTCGGTTTGCCATCTTGCTTCTTCGACAGCTGGCCCCACAATTTGATACTGCGGGTGTCAAAGGGCAGAAATTGGAGGGGAGGGGGATGCCGGATGAACGAAGGTTCGGTTCTACCCCAAACTCGCCCATAATGACTTTCACACTTCCCGACCCTAATTCATCATTCAATGACACCCTGTGTCTTTGAATTTCATCTCCTGGTTCAGAGGAAGACGGAAAAACAGGAGGGATTTCCCCCCCTATGTTTTTGCTCTCTCCCGGTCAGTTTGCCCCTAAACTCTTCACTGTTAAGTTTTTGTTTGGACAAAAGATTTAGAATATTGGACGAAGAAAATAAATAATTACAAAAACGGTAAACATGTCGTCTCAAATAGCATACATAAAATCGAGTCGTGGAGAAAAATCTCTTGACGTTAGATTTCTCTACAGGATTCACCACAAGAAAAATGATATATTTTTATGTCAAAAATATATGAGTTTTTTTTTAAGAATTTTAACTTAAAATAAGAAAAGATTTGAGTTGGAAATTCAAATTTTTAAGAAACCTATCGCACTTCACCATTTGTGAACATCTCCGGAAATTTCGTCAAACTCAGATGAATTTTTCATATAGATATGCTGTCTGAATAAAAAGAAGAAAACTGTAAATTTGCTATTTTTCTGAAATTCAAAATTTTCTCGCTTTTGAAGATAAAACCATGCGACTTTGAAAAACATTCTAGACTACTGTAGACCTTTCCAATGTGCTATCTCAACTTCGTTTAACCACTGTAGTTTTTGAGATACAGGCATAGCAGGTATGCAGCTTGAAATCATTTCTGTAATATAGTGTCTTGCAGTGAAGTTGTTCTGTGTCTGTGCCGAAACACTTAATAAACTAATTATTCTTTTAAACCGTATTTTCATATTATTGCTTTAATATGACAGATCATATAAACTATAACTTTGATAAACTTAACTTCTTATTGATAAGATAACTTATAGTCTAATAAGACGAGAGAGTCCGCTGTATTTCATCTTGCTTTTATTTTTGTTGTAAGAGAACGAGTATTTAATTTTCGAGATTTCCTTGTATGCTCTGGTATAATCCCTACTAAAAATCCCTATAACTGATCCCAAAGGAGATGGCACTCCCTCACTGAGTGGTAATGTTTCATGTCATTCTGGGACAATGGAATGGTGGGGTGGGCGAATCGTCTGCGGGGCGAATAGGTAGGGACACCGGGGACACCTCGTTAATGCGGCACACGTTTAAGATGGATTTCTGGTTATTACATACAAATACGGATTCTCCGGTTAAAGTCTATAGACATCGCATGTTATAAACTTCGCTTAATACGTTCGTTCATTCGTTAAGATAGACACAATTTATTTAATTTTTTAATCAGTAGAAGATATTCCAGAACATACTTTTGAGCAATTGACTAACATTGAGAATGACATAAAAAAAAACTGTTTACCCAGAAGAAACAAATAAATATTATTTCATTTTTAAAATAGTAATACGTATAACTACATTTTGTTTATGATTTAGATGTTAATATTTTTTTCATATTTACCTCATTATACATATTAAAATGTTTTGATTAAAATTTTGTCGCTTTTATTTTAAGCTTGTATTTTTAAATGTACCTAGTATGTTGCATAAAAGTATGTTAGTATTTTACGCCAGATTTATGGACTCTTGCTATAATGACCTCTCGCTAATACGTACAATAAATATTGGCCCTTGACGGTCCGTCTTAAAGAGTGGAAAAGTAAATTTTTAGGATACCCGAATTATGATATTTTTCCTTGAAATTCTGTGAATATTTATAAATAGTATATTTTTCATGTGTCATATATTTCAAATGTTTCAGCTGATTTAGGCATAAATACTTTTAATAAAAATATAGACAATTCATATTGTAATGTGATGCGATATATATATATATATCTATATATATATATATATATATATATATATATATAACGATATATCTAAAATTTCAAGTTTTTATTCATTTCATTTCTTTTATCCTCTGAAAAATGCTAATTTAATCAGCACTAGGGTAATTTATCTATCAAATTTAGTGAAAGTGGATCAAGTATTTTTTCAGTTAGAATAGATACATACTTTGCACACACAAACGTCACTCTAAAATTTTTTTTTTCGGGTTTTAGAGTGCTCGAAATGTGTAGATCCGTCGAGAACTCAAATTGCGATTTTCTGTACGATTTCAATACTTTACCTATTTATTACCTTGTAGAGAAAGTAAAAACAATATAACAAAGTCTAAGAATTCAAATCAGAGGCAGATGATGTTAAATTTAAATTTATATAGAAAAAGTTATTGTGTGACTCTGATTGGAATTCTAATAATTTTTTATCGATATTCGAATGTGGTAGAATTTAGTTAGCCTTTTGCTTACGGGTGGGACAGCGTCAATCACAAACGAAGAACCTCTGAAAAAGACAGGTATTTAACATACCCTATCCCAAACAGTTCGATCTCCCTTTGCAGACATTGGCCTAAGGGGGGATCGAACTGTTTGGGATAGGGTATGTCAAATACCTGTCTTTTTGAGAGGTTCTTCATTTGGGAATGACGCTGTCCCACCCGTAAGCAAAAGGTTAAGTGATCATAGACAGTTTTTTTTTTTAATTCTATTGGCAAGTATCTACTATAACATCATGAGGGATTCAAACCGGTTCCATACATAGTTTTATTTATAATTTAAAATAACTAATATCACCCGTTCTAAATTAATTAAAAAATTATTTTTTCTCATATTATTTTTATTACAAACAAAATTTAAGGGCCCCTTAAAATTTAGGGGGCCACGGTCCAAAAGGCTCGTGCGTTAATCATTCCCTGTCGATGTACTCGTCTTAATAGAAACATTTTTGGTGGTGTTTTTAACTTCAAGTGAATTGTGCAAATTATGCATTTATTGAATAATTATGATTCTTAGAATATCTGTAACAACAGAATTTTGTCAACAAATTATAAAAAAGTTTTCGATATTTATAACCATTAGAAACAAAGATATTTTAGTCCAATAAGCAAATAATTTGTTAACCAAAAAGTACTTTTGGTAACTTATACTTTACTATAGTATAAATGCATATGTGTTTCTTCATTTTTTCCTCTGAACACATTGCATGAATAATATTCTAATATTTTTTCCCGCAGTAGCATGTCCCTTAATATTTCTGTTATTGTTAAAAATAGTAGTGAACATGACTATATTAATATTATATTATATCCCAATTCGGATACTGATGTTTCAGTTGATGAAAGCTTAAATGTTATCCATCTTATACGAGAAAGTTTTGATGTCAGTCTTATTAGACTATAAGTTACCTTATCAATTAGAAGTTAAGTTTATCAAAGTTATAGCTTATATAATCTGCCATATTAAAGCAATAATATGAAAATACGGTTTAAAAGGATAATTAGTTTATTAAGTGTTACGGCACAGACACAGGACAACTTCACTGCAAGACACTATATTACAGAAATGATTTCAAGCTGCATACCTGCTATGCCTGCATCTAAAAAACTACAGTGGTTAAACGAAATTGAGATGGCACATTGGAAAGGTCTACGGTAGTCTAGAATGTTTTCTAAAGTCGTATGGTTGTATCTTCTAAAACGAGAAAATTTTGAATTTCAGAAAAATAGCAAATTTACAGTTTTCTTCTTTTTATTCAGACAGCATATCTATATGAAAAATTCATCTGAGTTTGACGAAATTTCCGGAGATGTTCACAAATGGTGAAGTGCGATAGGTTTCCTAAAAATTTGAATTTCCAACTCAAAGCCTTTTCTTATTTTAAGCTAACATTTTTAAAAAAACTCATATATTTTTGACATAAAATTATATCATTTTGCTTGTGGTGAATCCTGTAGAGAAATCTATTTAACATCAAGAGATTTTCTCCACGACTCGATTTTATGTATGCTATTTGAGACGACATGTTTACTGTTTTTGTAATTATTTATTTTCTTCGTCCAATATTCTAAATCCTTTGTCCAAACAAAAACTTAAGACTGAAGTGTTTAGAGACAAACTGACCAGGGGAGCAAAAACATAGGGGGAAAAAATCCCTCCTGTTTTTTCGTTTTCCTCTGAACCCCGGGATGAAATTTGAAGACACACGGGGTGTCATTGAATGATGAATTAGGGTCGTGAAATGTGAAAGTCATTATGGGCGAGTTTGGGTAGAACCATTAACGAGAGTCCACTGTATTTCACCTTGCTTTTATTTTTGTTCTAAGAGAACGAGTATTTTATTTTCGAGATTTCCTTGTATGCTCTGGTATATAATCCCTACTAAAAATCACTATAACTGAGCCCAAAGGAGATGGCACTTTCGTATCACTGAGTGGTAATGTTTCATGTCATTCTGGGACAATGGAATGGTGTGGTGGGCGAATTGGTAGGGACACCAGAACGAGGGACTCTCAGCTGAACGGATGATCGGACTCGCGGAGTCTGGAGTATTATGATGAATCGAATAATCAAGAATTTGAATATGCATATGTATATGTTGTTGAGACCCAGACCGTCCGACCTACCAGAAAGGTGTAAGGTAACCGTTTGGACGGCCGGGAAGTGCCACCCAATTTAGACCGGAACCCAGTGGGGGAGGCATCCACAGGGACCGTACCCTCCTTCCCCTACCACCAACCTCTCGGAAGGACTTTCGGACCCACATGTTTAACGTGATCGTACTCCGCATGAACACGGCGGCAGTTGTGGCAGCGTGCAAATCCAGCGCGCACACCACCGGGTTACCGCGCCCGAAATGTGGCAACAGCACGCTGTGTTCCCAGGTGGTCACCCACCCAAGTACTAACCGCGCCCGATGCTGCTTGACTTCGGTGATCTAACGAGAACCGGGTGTTTTCAGCACGGTAGGGCCGTTGGCTATATATATATATATATATATATATATATATATATATATATATATATATATATATATATATATATATATATATATATATATATATATATATATATATATATATATATATATATATGTGTGTGTGTGTGTGTGTAAATATTTAGGTGTAATAAATGTGTCTTGTGATTCTATGAAAGTGTTTTGCATAAGCATAGAGGAAAGAACCATCGAGTGAACTCAAGGCGATGAGCAGTAGAAATAGAGCCCAGTTCGGTACACTGGCTCAGCCGACAGTAAAAAAATAGAAATGTGGGACAAAGGAAAACGGCAGGAATGCATTCAAATACCTGAGTCGTTGTGATTGAAATAGAGCCTAGTTCGGTACACTATCCCATATCTAAACAAGATTAATTTCATTAATTTGGCATTATTTTTATCAATTTGGCGATATTTTTATCATTTTGTGGACATTTTTATCAATTTGGCAACATTTATGGCGATTCGACAACATTTTTATCAATTTCGCAACATTAAACAAAAGCCCACCAAATCTTTCGCCAAGCGGCACAGGGACGGGCGGGCATAATTATTTATATTTTCGTAGATTAGAAGATTATACCCGTACTATAATATATGGATTTTAAAATGTTTCCCCAAAATAAAACAGATTGTGTAAGAATTTGAAAATATCAATAATCTAAACTCGTTAAACCCAACGACCGTAATGATATGATCAGATCAAATATGCAATTCCAATAAAAGTGTATGTATATATATATAATATTCACTATATTCCATTTATTCAATTTCCAAACTTCTTGGGACCTATAAAGGGCCTAGCTCATCGTGCTACACTTGGTTTCTGATTTACAATTTTTCACCTTTACCTTCAGTTTACAAGCAATTTTCTTTGGTATTTCTCGGGTATATATATATATTACAAGTAATCATAAAAATCTTTAATTGTATATATATATATATATATATTTCTTTATTATTTAAATCGAAAAATATTTACAGTTGTAATAACTTATTGGGTTTAAGGGTGAGCGTCAGTAAATTTTCTGCCCTATCCGCGCTTTGTTAACTTTCGCGGCACACATATTTCGCCGAAATTCTGCTCAAACAGTTGCGAAATATTTTCTGAAAGATAAAATGCAATGCTTAGATTATATTAAAACTAAATTTAATGCCCCAAAAAACATAGAATATATTTTTTATTTTAATCCAAAATATTTTTGGTGCTGCCATCTGTTGTCGTAATTTATTTCATACCGACTATTTTTAATTTTTAATGAGCATTTTTAAATGTCTATTCTTTCTAATACGCTATTAAATACAACAACAGATCATATATAATGCCATAATCACGGAAACGTAATTGAACTTGGACTTGAAGACAAAGGAACTTGAAGACAAAACTGCTGTCCTCAGTGATGTACATTCAGATCCCTTATCAAATTTATAGAATGATAAATTACCTTTCCGTGATTGTGGCATTATTATATATGGTTTGTTGTTGTATTTAACACTGTATTAGAAGGAATAGATATTTAAAAATGTTCATTAAAAAATAAAAATAATCGGTATGAATTAAATTACGACAACAGATGGCAGCACCAAAAATATTTTGGATTAAAATAAAAAATGTATTTTATGTTTTTTGGGGCATTAAATTTAGTTTTAATATAATCTAAGCATTGAATTTTATCTTTCAGAAAATATTTCGCAACTGTTGGAGCAGGCGAAAGTTAACAAAGCGCGGATAGGGCAGAAAATTTACTGACGCTCACCCTTAATTCCGTTTCTTAGCAGCATTTACTGTTATTTCTTTCTCACGATTGGCAACAGCAGTTCTCAACTTTTTATTTTTTGAGATTGGCAACATTGGTCTCTTTAATCAAGGCTGCAATGGGTCAGACGTATGCAGTGTTTTTTTCAGGTATTCTTATTTCTTATTGTTTTTCAATATTTATGCATGTTGTCCAAGTTATCAAAGTTTATTGATATAATCTATCACTGATATCAGCAACATGCATTTTGTGTTCATTTTTATAAAACACTTGGACTTGATAAAGAGTTTTATCGAAATGAACAATTCATTATTAGGCCTAGGACTTGTCCACGTATAAAACTTTCATGCTTGCATTTTATTTGATATTATTTTATCGATTCCTTTCCAATGATGTTTTTTGTTTGTATTCAGCTTGATAACTAGAGGTTTGCATTTTTATTTTCCACTTCATTGATGATTCTCTGTTTGATACTTTTATTTGTAAGGCATTTTGTGATGTTGGGGTTTTTTCAGTTGAAACTTCTCTCTATTCTTTCATTGGATTTTTAAACTTTCATTATATATATATATATATGTTGAGGTTGATCGTGTATACACGTGGTGGAAGAAGAAGGGTTCATGCCGCTTGGTAATACAAATTTTCTTAATGTATCCTATTTTCATTTTTTCATTTTTTCATTTTTTGTTGCCTGTAGTCTGAGTTTAAGCATTTATAGTAATGTACTATTGCTTAATCTGAAACAGGCATTTGTTTGGGTTAATTAGAATTAAATACTCAGACCTGAAGATGAATTTAATTCTGATTAATCATCGAATTTGGGACGGTGCTGTTCTTTTCTCTTATCGGCATTATGGCCGTGAATTTGCTTCTATGGTGATGTTAATATTACTTGAATTGTATTTTTATTTTTTTATTTTTACATAATTCTAATTATTACATATTTCAAATATATATATATATATATATATATATATATATAAATAATATATTTTCAAATATAAATTCACTGGGTTTAATTCCGTTGCTTAGCAATATTATATCATTTTTAACACTTTACAACATAGTTGAATATTTTTTTTGAATTTGTTCATTCTGTCTGTCTGTCTGTCTTCCCGTTCGCACGATCACTGCCGTAAAAATGACTTCATCAAAATAAAATTGGGAGTATAAATGAATAATATCACCCAATTAGTTTTGGACTGAACCCGGGTTGAAAAAATGAAATACCCTATGGGGCCTAATTTTTCAAACATTTTTTAAGCACCTGTGTAGTATTATACATAGATCGACGCGTTATTATGAGGGGGACATTTCAACTGAAGACACTGAACCGTCGTCATTCGCAAAGAAAATGCATGAAGCGGGCAATAACATAGCCATGATGTATCGTAATGATGTGGAAGTTTGATAGATGAAAATCCGCAACATGAAATTGTGTGCCGAGTTTAAGTTTTCTACGTGGTTAGGGAGCTGAGACAAAGCCAGTCAGAAATGTTGATTAAAAAGAGTTAATATGATTTTAGTAATAAGTGTAGGGGAAAATAAAAAAAAAATGGCAGGCAAATTTTTTTTTTAGAATCCAATAATAAATGATCTCTATCTTGATTTCAGAGAAAAAAAAAATCAACCATAAAAGCCATAGATTACGCTTTCTTACAACATTCGAAGAATAAAATAAATAACAAAGCTCTCATTTTAATAGATATTGCCAAGGCTTTTGATAATGTAGGTTGGAATATCCTTCTTAATAGGCTCATTATCAGCATCAATGGCTCGACAGCCCGCTCGGCCTTCCTTAGAAGATTCTTCCAAGCTGTCTGAGCAATACTTCTCCAATTTTTAATCCTTCACACCTCAAAGACTTTGTCCATATTATTGATCCATCTCAATTTCGGTCGTCCTCTAGGTCTTTTCCCGATCGGCGTAGACATAAAAATTTCCTTTGTGATCCTGTTGTTGTTCTTCCCATTGCATTCTGTTAATTTTAATGCATTTGATTATGTCAGAATCTAATATAATTTGCATAGTTCGAAATTGTATCTTATCTAAATACCATTTTCCCAAATTCCACCAAAAATACTGCTCAAGAATT
The DNA here is from genome assembly GCA_951213105.1 of Amaurobius ferox. Taxonomy (NCBI): domain Eukaryota; kingdom Metazoa; phylum Arthropoda; class Arachnida; order Araneae; family Amaurobiidae; genus Amaurobius; species Amaurobius ferox. Next base: position 143,181,246 of record OX578141.1, on the reverse strand, counting down.
TTCGCTCAAAGATCTTAATAGGCTCATTGCAATCAATATTCTATAAAAAATTTATAATATAATTTCCTCTTTCCTATAAAATAGATTCATTATTATAAATAACGGTATCATTAATATAAACTATCACATTTTTCATAGCTGCTCACAAACATCTTGTATAAACCTACTTCAATAGATCATACGTGCTGACTTTATTCAAACTCAAATTTAAATACAGATAACTCTAAATAATCGTTTATGCAAACTACTTTTTAACACTTTCCAACATAGTTGAAAAGTGTTTATGACTTTGTTCATTCTTTCCGTCTGTCTGTCCGTTCGCACGATAACTGCTGTAAATATTACTTTATCAAATGAAATTTTAGTATGTTGTTGAAACGGTTTGTGGAACATACGGGAATGTGTAAATGGATAATATCACCCAATTAGTTTTGCATTGAACCCGGGTTGAAAAAGTGAAATACATTGAACCCTATGGAACCTAATTTTTCAAACATTTTTTAAGCTAAGTTAAAATTCACAAATTGCTTCGAAAATTTTAGGAAATATTCAAATTATCCAAAAAATATATATATAAAAAAATTCAGTAAAATATGTTCGGTAGTTTTTTAAATAAAAATTAAAATAATAATTACACCCATATTATATGAAGAGATCACGTGACCCACTTCAAAATAAAATATTGCATCCATCTTTTTATCCCAGTGTAAAAATCGTGATTTTTAAAGTTCGTTTAAATTTACATTTAGTGTTGCATCCGTCCTAAAACCGCTTTATTTTTGTGCATCTGTCGGCGCCATTTTGTGCATCGATATTCGGCGCCATTTTGTGAATCTATATTCTGTGCATTTATATTCTGCTCCAACGCAATTACAGTATTTTTTAGTTTAAATGATTATCAAACTTTGATTATTTCTACAACGAAGCCTAATTTTATTGGATGCAGAATGTAAACAAGTGATTGTAAGATGAGTTGTATAAGAATTGCTGAAATTTTTTTCACGCAAAATTATTTAGCTCTGGAATCTGGAATAAAAGAGAATGAAATATTCATTGCTTTTACATAGAGATCCAAACGATTTATATTTCGATGACGTCATTTGAATAAAGTTCATTTTTTTCGTTTTAAGTTTTCAAATATAATAAATTATCGTAGTACTGTGATAATTTAAAATATATCAGCGCAGAATGTATCGCATTTTAGAGATGTTTAATTAAAATTGCATTTCAGTTGGAAAGTGTTTCATAATCAATGCTTTATGCATGATTGATCTTTCTCTCTTGTTAATTGTAACTTCAAGCAACACCAGATTACAACTAAAGACGATCCCAACAAATTCATTACATATCTTTAATAATTGGACAATAAAAAACAATCTCGAAATTTGAAAAGCAAATACAGAAGCAATTATATTAGGAAATCTAAAACCCCTTAAAAGTTTATACTAAATAATATATATCTCATTTTAATGAACATAAATAGAAGACATAGAATAATAGGTTTGTTAATAGTCATATAACTAAGATTATTTAAAGCTTTGCTGAGTTAGTGCCATTTAATGATGTGTCAAGACAGCAAAAGGGATTTGTTCAAATTGAGCTACAAATTTTATTTGATCTCATTCATTTTATTACAGTGAATAATATACTGTTTCACATAATTATAAGGACTGCCGTTTTTTCGAAAAACTATATAGGCAACATTTACATAAGAGCATTATGCTAATTATATACAGAAGTGTAATTATTAAAACTTTCTTAGCATAGTTTTTTGCAGAATTATGTAACAAACCATAGAAAATTCTAGAACGTATTCAAGAATTTTGCATCTTTTAATTGGTTCATAATTATAAGGACAGTTAAGCTATTTGCTTTGAGCGTATTATACAGACGATTAACATTAGTTCCATATGTAAATCTTGATATCTTCGGAGCTACTGCGGGTATTTTACAGGCAGTATTTCTTCGTTTTTAGATGATTGTAAAATTGCCTCGAGCAATGGATGTAAATGAAGTAGAAATACGAAAAGTGTGAAATTTGCGTGGCAGAGGCTAAAGCTATACAAAGGTCTAAAGTTGCAGTTGATAACGTGATCAAAAGGGGAAGACACGGTTTCGTAAAGAAAATAACAAGTGCTAAAAGTAAGTTGTCCGAAAGAGATTGGCAAGACAGTACGCATGACTGTTCTGCAGGAAAAATTGCAAGTCATTTGAAGATACATGTTTACTGCTCAACAGTTGCATGTGTTTTCAATGAATGTGCCACAAAATACTCAAAAATATATAAGAAGCCACTTCTGGCAGAACGGCATAAAATCCTGCGTAGAAAGGCTATACTCAAAAGAATGCAGAACGTCAACTGAAAATCGCTATATTTTCCGAAGAAAAACGTTTTAGTCTCAATGGACACCCAATGGTTTACTTTGCTAATGTCATGATTTACCACGAGAAAAGGATATGAAATGGAACAAGCATTTCAAAGTGGTTCTTTGGCATTATGCGGTGTCGTTTCTGCGAGTGGTAAAACTGATTTAATATTAGTGCCTACTACAATGGACTCAACTTTATATATGCAGATAATAGATCTACATCTTTTGGCGTAAGGATGGATGGCCTTTAGGAGGGAACAACTTCCTATTTCAACAAGATGGTGCACCGGGTCACACTTCTAAAGTTACGAAACATTGGTTTGAAGAAATAAAGATTAAACTATTGACTAATTCCCCAGACTTGAACATTATAGAGAATGTGTGTGTGTGTGTGTGTGTGTGTGTTTAGGGGGGGGGGGGTGTTAGAAAAATGTATAAAAATGGGAGACAATTTTCCTCTTACAGAACTTGAAGCAGGATTTTATACTGCATGGGGTGAACTTGCCCCTAATTATTTGGTAAATTTGGTGAAAAATATTCCACAAAGAATGGCATTGTGGGGGGCCGCAGATCCCCGATGGTGGGGAATAGGTTCGAACTCGGAACCTTTAGATTGCTGATCCCGCGTTATGCCATCAGTCCCAAAAGAATTCTCTGAAACCGAGGGAATAACCGGGAATGTCTTTCATAGCAGTGAGTGACGCAATGCTGCCCTTGCACTTTTCGTCTGGCTTCCCTCCTCACTGAAATCTGATCGAGCTTCTCGCCCGTAGATATCTACCTTCTCACCACGAAGGGTGTATGTGGGGGGAGCATTGCTTCACTCACTGCTACGAAAGACATTCCCGGTTATTCCCTCGGCCTTGGGGAATTCTTTTGGGGCTGATGGCAAATGCCGGGATTAGGGTTCCGACTTCGAACTTAGGACTAAAGGTTCCGAGTTCGAACCTATCCCCCATCATCGAGGATCTGCTGCACCCCACAGCACAATGCCTGGTTAAGAAAGGTGGTTTAACAAATTATTAATATCTAAGTAACTGAACTTACTCAAAAAAAAATTATGATATCCTATTATGCACGTGAAAGGAATGCACGTGATGCACGATTATGCACGTGAAAGGAATGTAATTTTTGTACTTTATTTCATTTTGTGATAAAGAAAATGTGTTAATATTTCTTATTTCATGCCATAACTAAATTTTGGCATATAATTAATATATATTGCTCTTATGTAAATGTTTTTTATATTCTTTTTCGGAATCTGCATTGTCCTTTTCATACGGGTCCATTAGAAGTGCTCTTTCAATTAAAAAAAAATATTTCCTATTGCTCAATTAGTCAAACAAAAATTCCCATTGCCATACCATTAAAATTTCCCGAGATATCATAATTAAAGTTTTCGACGGATAATTGGGGACTGTATAAAACTATTGCTAAAGAATACGTACGTATGTAAGTTTCCGAATGAAAATTTTATTTAAAGAAATACAATTTTTATAAGGCCCCTGAAATTTAATGTTTTGGCCGGCTGTTTTGATCAAATCAAAGTGCTACAAATTGGACAATTTTTACGACCAATTTTGCACGTTCAAATGAACTTAAAATAAATAAGGAACAATTTTGGTAATTGGAACTTCCTTTGTTGAGGGCCCGCATGAAAAGTTAAATTTTATACATTTTTGCTAAAACGTGTCACCTGGCCTAAACTATCGTAGTCTACAAGTATATTTTTGTTAAAGCATTTCTTAAATAGGAACTATGGGTCTACGACCAGTCGTTCAAGAGATATTTAGTCGTGCAATCTTTATAAACAGCCTTATTTCCAAGTTTGCTGAAATATTATAGATATAACCGAAAATAGAGAAATATATATGGTATCCTGTAGTATCCTATACGTCTTCAATGCTTGCATAAAGGTCGCTGTGTTGTCGTTACGCTAAAATTTCACAGCTAGCCTTAAGGCCTTATTACACGACAGCAATTTGGTACAACATACCGTTCGCAAAACAGCTTTGGAACGTTTCTGACGTCACTCCATGTAGCTAAGGCTCCTCTATATACGAGCTGACTTATCAAGCATATTGAAGCCCACCATAGCTGGATGCGCAATCCATTAGCATTAGCTCTATTCTTATTTTTACTTTATGAAGTATAATTGAAATAATTATGGGTGGTGATTCTGCACCGAACTGCTCTAATCATTCTAAAAAGGGTTTTAGGCTATTTCGCTTTCCTGGAAATGAAGAAAGAAGAAAGGAATGGCTAATAAATAATCGGATACCCGGTACTGGAGCATACTTATGCGAGCCAAGTTCTACAATATTCTAATTGAAACTTCTTTTTTTATATAAAGTATTTATTTTAAACACTTATTTTATAATTTCCGTAACTGTAGTATGGAACCCTATGGGCTTCAATATGTTTGATAAGTCAGCCTGTAGTAGAGGAGCTCTACATGCAGCACAGAACGAACGTGACGTCACTTCACTCAACAAGTGGGGGGAGCTCTTTCCCCCTTGCATTCGCTTCGTAATTTCCTCATCGGAATACCGTTTTAGAGTTCTCATACTGTAAATATCTCTTTTAACATCCCAAAGGTTCCGTTTGGATTGAATAATTGTGTTATTACACAGGGAAATTTTTATTACCGAACTTCGGCAATTCCGCCCGTCAATCATACTTTAAGCTCCTCCTCTTTAACAGGTCCATTCTCTCTAATACCGGTGATTTCATTCCAGAAACCATTCTTCAGTGTATTTTTCGTATAATATAAATCTTTTATATCTCAAAAGTGTCTGTAATTTGGTAAAAAATATTTTCTTTTTTGCCACCTGCATTTCCAGACTTCAGCAATTCTGCCCGGCAATGATACTTTAGGTCCCCGCTTTTCTAAGGCTCCCCGCCTCTTTAATGCCGACGATTTCATTCCAAGAAACGTTCTTTAGTGTTTTTTGCGTATAATTTGAATCCTTTATATTTCATACATGCCTGTAATTTGGTAAAAGTTCTATTACTATTTTTCCATTTCCAGACTTTACCAATTCCGCCCAAAATGATACCCTAGGCTCCCCCCGCCTTTCTAACTCGCCCCTCCTCTTTAATGACGCCGATTTCATTCCAAGAAACATTTAGTGTTTTTTGCGTATAATTTAGACCTTTTATATTTTACAGACTAGCCGCCTTTGGCGACCAGCCTGTTCGCTACCCTTGAAAATTCTGACCGTGGCAAACTCGCTGGCGCGGCTTACCAGAAAGGTGTAAGGTACCTGTTTGGACGGCCAGGTAGTGCCACCTAATTTAGACAGGAAGCCAGTGGGGAAGGCATCCACAGGGACCGTACCCTCCTTCCGCTACCACCAACCTCTCGGAAGGACTTACGGTCTCACATGTTTAACGTGATCGTACTCCGCGTGAGCACGGCAGCAGTTTTGGCAGTGGTGGGAATCGAACCCGGGCCTACCGAGTGAAATTCCCGCACGCTAACCACTGGGCTACCGCGCCCTCCGCGACAATCTCCATAACTTTCTTTTTATTCGCCCAATTTAGACCGGATCCCAGTGGGGGAGGCATCCACAAGGATCGTACCCTCCTTCCCCTATCACCAACCTCTCGGAAGGACTTACGGACCCATATATTTAACGTGATCGTACGTCGCGTGAACACGGCAGCAGTTTTGGCAGTGGCGGGATCGAACCCGGGCTTACCGAGTGAAATTCCAGCACGCTAACCACTGGGCTACCGCGCCCTTCGCGACAATCTCCATAACTTTCTTTTTATTCACCCAATTTAGACCGGAACTCAGTGGGAAAGGCATCTACAGGGACCGTACCCTCCTCCCCCTATCACCAACCTCTCGGAAGGACTTACGGACCCATATGTTTATCGTAATCGTACTCCGTGTCAGTGGCGGGAATCCAACCCGGGCCTACCGAGTGCAATTCTCGGGCGCTAATTTAAATTTTATAAGCAAGCTCTTAATTCCATCATCCTCGTTCCATCATTCCATCATTTAAAATATCTATAAAATTAAAATATTCATTTAAAATATCTATAAATTAAAATATCCATTTAAAATATCCATAAATTAAAATATCCATTTAAAAAATCCATATCGTTCTATCAATCATCCATATCGTTCCACCAATCCATAAATATAATTATTTAAAATACATCACCACAATTCAAACCACCATAATTCAATCATTTAAATTATTTAAAATATCCATTTAAAATATCCATTTAAAATATCATATAAATATAATAATTTCACCCGATGTATCCAATACATATGCTAAACTCTTACTTCATTTAAAACCGAAAGCGCGGTCTCCATGGAGACGGGTAAAAAGCTACTGCCGAGGGGGAAAATGCCGTTGAAGAACTTAGCGGATTGCCGAGAAATATAATATCATGACGTCTTTAAAATTACGATCCTGCGGGCAATTTTCATTATTTATTGACCAGATTGGATTTGTAAGAATGCAAGATCTTTGACCTTTCTAAAAATATAAATTATTAGTTGAAATCATTAGTACTTTTTGAGCTGTGAGGTTAAAAACCAAAGTTCGTTTTTTTGAGCCAAAAGTGACTTTTGTTTTAAAATCTTTAAAAAATATTAAAAATTGAAATTGAGATTTGTAATTGATATGTTTTTACTCGCAATTGTTTGCTCTTTCCGGTGGTGTGGTTTGTTCTTTTCTACGACGTCTGGATCGTGGAGAAAAAAGGGCAAAATATGGTCGAAATCGCATAAAACATTAAATAACAAAAAAAAAAAAAAAAAAAAAAAAAAAAAAAAAAAAAAAATATTAAAATTTTAAAAATCGGTTTTCACTTGTCTCCCCCCCCCCCCCCCCCCCCCCGAGTCTCCGATTGCCAAATTTCGCAGCTCTCCGACTCGCGGTCGCACAACGTATCGTATATAAGACAGACACACAGGCAAACACTCAGACAGACACACACAGACATTGCCTTTTATTATTTAAGATGTCTGTAATTTGGTAAAAGTTCTATTATTATTTTTCCATCTCCAGACTTTAGCAATTCCGCCCTAAAATGATATCCTAGGCTCCCCCCGCCTTTTCTAACTCGCCCCTCCTCTTTAATGACGCCGATTTCACTCCAAGAAACATTCTTTAGTGTTTTTTGCGTATAATTTGGATCTTTTATATTTCACAGATGTCTGTAATTTTTGTAAAAGTTCTATTATTATTTTTCCATCTCCAGACTTTAGCAATTCCGCCCGGCAATGATATTTTAAGTCCCCGCCTTTTTAATGCCCCCCTCCTCTTTAATGTCGCCGATTTCATTCCAAGAAACATTCTTTAGTGTTTTTTGCGTGTGCTTTTATATTTCACAGATGTCTGTAATTTGGTAAAAGTTGTATTATTATTTTTCCACCGCCAAACTTCAGCATTTCCGCTCGGCAATGATACTTTAAGCCCCTCCTTTCTAACAGGTCCTTCCTGTCTAATGCCGCGGATTTCAGAAAGCATTCTTTAGTGTGTGTTTTTCATATAAATTGGCTCTTTTATATCCCACAGGTGTCTGTAATTTAGTAGAAGTTCTATTATTTTTTCCATCTGGAGATTCTAACTCATTCCAAAGCAGTCTATCGGCCATCTTGGTCGCCATTAAAGGCACGTCACCTGTGACGTTCGGATTTACGCACTTCTGATTGGTCGATTTTCGCACAACCTTTACCTCAACAACAACATTTTAGGTTTGAACCTAAAATGTTGAGGATTTGTTGAATGAACTCTCTTGCGAACGGTTTTGTTGTGCCAAATACTGTCGTGTAATAAGGCCTTTAGACACAAAGCTTAAATCGGACCAATAAACGTTTAAAACATATAGTGAATATCGTAATGCTAAAATAAAAACGTTTAAACATTTGTTTAAATTTTTTAAAAACATTTTGAATTAATTGTTATAAAATCAATTTTAAGAAAAATATTTCATAAAATTACTTCAACCGTTAATGACCGTACCTAGAAGGTGATAACATCAACGCACCAATGAAAATTTATTAACAAAATTTCGAACTAGAAAGCAGTTGAAAGACTGGCCCTTGAAAGAAGACTGACCCTTGCATAAACAATGTCGTGCGAAAGAGTTTCTTACAACTTTTGAATAATCACGTCCATCCATATGTCAGATTAAGAATATCCACAAAGTATAACTTTCATTATATACATAATGTATAAGGAAAGTATTGTGACGGGGTCGAAAATTCGATTTCGAGATTTCAACGAAAAGCACGTTTCAAGCATCTCTGAACACGAATAGAACGTTTTTGAGGTGGTGTGTGTGTGTGTGTGTGTGTGTGTGTGTGTGTGTGTGTGTCCGTCCGTCAGTCCGTCTGTCTGTCCTTGAGTCTGTAGAGACGATATCTCCCAAACGAATGGAGCGATTCGAACGAAATTAGGTACAAAAATTACAATCAGTGAATACTGGGAGCTTATTGTTTTTAAACGCAATCAAATGCTCGGAAGACCCCCTAAATTTTTAAATGAAATTTTGAAAAAAAAAATCATCAAAACCTTAAATAAAGTTACGTAAATAATCATTTCTTATATAATTTTTCATTAGGAAACGATTGACACAAACTTTAGAACGCTAGCACGAACCGTTCTCGAGATTTTTAGAACGCTAGCACGAACCGTTCTCGAGATTTTGTACATTTTTCAAATAAACTTGTAAAAAATCACATAAAATAAAAAAAAATATTGACTATTGTGAAATCACTTTTCATATGTAATATTATGCGATAAATTTGTTAACATCATTCTCGTGGATCTAGCTCGTTCTATTTACGAGAGAAGATACTTTGGGTAATAGTTTTGTATTTGGACGTCAATAGTCATTTATCTACTATAAGAATTACCTATTTCTCCATCCAGGATGTTTGGTGAAATTTTGGCGACGAATTTGATAAAATCTTGCCAACTTGGCGACTTTTTTAAATGTTGCCAAATTGACGAAAATGTCGCCATATTGATAAAAATGACGCTAAATTAATGAAAATGGCGACTGATGAGAATTAAATGTCTTGGGAAAAATATAGAATCTACTATAAGAATAAACTATTTTTTCATTCTTAATAACGCTTGGTGAAATTTTGGCGACGAATTTGGCGGAATATAGTCAACTTGGTGACTTTTTAATATGTTACCAAATTGACGAAAATGACGCTGAATCAATGAAAATGATGACTAATCGATGAATATTTAATATCTTGGAAAAAACATAAGAATCTACTACAAGAATAACCCATTTCTCCGTCCATGATGCTTAGCAAAGATTTTGGCAGGATGTCGCCAACTTGGTGAATTTTAATGCTGCCAAATTGTCAAAAAATTTTCTAAATTGAAAAAATTGTCGCCAAATTGATAAACATGCCGCTAAATGGGAGGTAATGTTCTGTAAATTTTCAGTTTCGTCATATGATAGGATCTATACTTTCTGGTATATAAGAAATGCACTTCTCTCCGTTTATCTGTAACTCTTGGTGATACATTTGGCGAACTTGGTAAATTTTCGCGCAATATCCCCGATTTGACGATATTTCGCCTCAGATGAAGCGATATTCTGACGAAAATATCGTCAAAATTGCAAAAGTGGCGCCAAGTTAATGAAAATGATTCCTAGTTGATGAATTAATTATTAAAATATTTTAATATATGGACTATATTGTTTATTGAGGATGCTATGTATATTGATAATTGTTCATTTAGAGTCGCGTAAAATATAAGTTAATTGGTTACTTCGAAATATTTTTACATGTTGTCATCCCGAAAAGCGCTAAATGTACAAAGTCGTTAAAACCACTGTACCGTGGATCTTATACATTATTTTTTCACTATGAAAGAAGTAAATTCATTGCATTAGGTAAGAAATGTTATATGCTGCCCAAATCAGATATTTCTTTATTGTTCTCATTTTAGATTAAAACCATGAAATATCTTGTCAACGTCGTACGTTAGCAACTTGTAAATGATGACATTATCTTAAATTAAAAAATCCCACATTAAATACTATCTATTTTTATTACATTTGTTATACAGAATCATGTTTTTGTATCGTTTTTCCTTTATTTTCGAAAAGAGAAATGTATGACAAATTGAGGCTGCCCTTCCGTTCGAAAAAACGTGTATGTACGAAAAATGTGCGAAACATTTAAATCAACAGGCCCTAAAATTAGCAGGCCTCTGACGTTAAAGAAATATCCATACTGCATTTCATTCAATTTTATCAGCTTGGGAGACCGTGCTCAAAACTTGTAGATACATCACAATCTGAGATTTTTAACACTTTACAACAAAGTTGAAAAGTGTTTATGACTTTGTTCATTCTGTCTGTCTGTCTGTCTGTCTGTCTGTCTGTCTGTCTGTCTGTCCGTTAGCACGATAACTGCCGTAAAAATGAGTTTATCAAAATGAAATTTTAGTATGTTGTTCAGACGGTCTGTAGGACCTATGGGAATATAAATAAATAATATCACCCAATTAGTTTTTTATTGAACCCGGGTTGAAAAAATGAAATACATTGAACCCTATGGGACCTAATTTTTCAAACATTTTTTAAGTAAATTTAAAATTCACGAATTGCTTTGAAATTTTTAGGAAATATTCACATTATCCCATAGAATATATAAAAAAAAATTCAGTAAAATATGTTAAGTAGTTTTTTAATTAAAAAAATTATTTAATATAGGGAAAAAAACAAATTCAATTAAATTCTGACTTTGGGATATCTTCCAGAAAGAAAAGAGAGAGATATTATATAATAAATATCTCTCCATTTGTTTAAACGTTTAGCATATGGGAGTGGCTTCATATTTTAAAATAAATTTGGTAGATAACAATTTTTCATTTTTTTTAAATTTTATATAACTCTTCATGATAAATTTAATTGATGGCATTTTAAATGCACTTTCCTACGTCCTAGAGAGTTAAAATTTGGTACACAGCTTAAATTTGTTGAACATTTTATTCGACAAAAATTTGATGGATCTTTAAATATAGATCATACATTTTTTTCGAAATGGCCTGAAAATAATCCCCGTTCACTTCTATAAATCATTGGTGTAAGATTGTTAAAAATTCTGATGTGGACAGCACATGTCTTTCTCTGCAGACTCATATTCGTTCTCTTTATTTATTCAATGATAATTTGAGTTTATCTGCACAACATAAGTATTTTAAATGACATTGAATTTACACGTTAAACTTAAATTTGGTTCTCATTTGATAGCTGGACTTATTGTCAAAGGTGGCGTAGCGAAAACGCGAAAAAACTAGAATATCTCAAGAACGGCTAGTCCTAGAGTAATGGGGTTAGTCTTATTCTTTTTGTTGTCAAAAATCACATATAAAATAGGAATTTAATTGATATAATTGAGCACATGTAGTCCTTTATTTTTATATATAACGATTTTTGCTGGCCATTTCGCAAAAATAGCCCGTTCCTTTTTCCCGAATCGTAGTAGAAAAACCTACAAATGATTTATATACAAAATTTTGTTAAATTTGGTATATAAATCACCTGTAGGTTATTGAAATATTATACTCCAAATTTTGTGAAATTTGGTTCATTAGTTTTTAGCTAGAGTGGATAAAGGCAATTTCTGCGGCCATTTCGCAAAGAAGGCAGATTCTTTTATTACGAATCGTACTATAATCTAATGAACATCAGGATTTCCCACAAAAAACATACCTACCAAATTGTATGAAATTCGGTCCATTGGTTTTTCAATTAGAGTGGATGTAATATCCACACAGACACACAGAAACATACACAGATACACCCTTACACACACAGACGTCTTCCTAAAAGTAGTTTTTTCGTGTTCTAGAAGTCCCAAAACGTGTAGATCCTTTGAAAATTCGAATTCCGATCTTCGGCACGATTCCAATACTTTGAGTACATACACATACACATATATATTATCTGTGTATTATCTGTGTATCTAAATTCCGTGCCTATGCAATTACAATAGTTGTGATTTTAAATGATCCCTAAACTTTTATTATTTCTTCAAGGAAGCCTAATTTTAACATATGCAGAATGCAAATATCTCAAGCGATTGTAAGATGAATTACATAAGAATTGCTGAATTTTTTTCACACAAAATTATTTAGCTCTGGAGTCTGGAATACAAGTTATATGAATGAAATATTCATTGATTTTGCATAAAGAATCAGATGATTTATATTTCGATACAGTTTTAAATATTTAAGTATAATAAATTACTGTAGTACTGTGATAATGTAAAAGATATTACCACTGAATGAATCACATTTTAGAAATTTTTAAATGAAATTACATTTCAGTTGGAAAGTGTTTCATAATCAATGCTTATGCATGATTGATCTTTCTTGTTATTTTTAACCCCGTCGCAATACCTTCCCCTTACTATGTATTATATAGGGTGTTTAAAAAAGAACTGTATAACCCAATATATGTTGAACGATTGGTCGGAGGCGCATGATTTCAATTTCAGAAATGCTTCAAATCAGATAGACTTTTAGATTGCGATGGTTTTGGCCACGTGGGACGTTTTAGTAAAAAATACAAAATTTAGCTTTTAATACGGACCTCTTTAAAGGAAGTTCCAATTAGCAAACTGTTCTTTATTTATTTAAAAATCTTTTAAGCGGGAAGGGGGGGGGGAGGTGACTGTTCTCAAATATGCAAAATTGGTAGTAAATAAATTGACAGAGTTATAGGAGGTAAACCACTTTGAACCGATCAGAAGAATTGGCGTAAACATAGATTTCAGGGGTCGCATAAATATTGAATTTCGCCAGATAAAATTCCCATTCGAAAAATTACATGCATAACTAACTTTAGCATAAGTTCTATACAGTCCCCAATTATCCATCGAAAGTTTTAATTAATGATATCTTGGGTAATTTGGATCGTATGACAATAGAACCTTTTTTGTTTGACTAATTAGGATATGGAAAAATACTTTCATAATTGAAAGCATTTTTCCAGGGATACGTATATAAAGTTACATGTTATACTTTTTTACTAAAAGAAGCCACATGATCAAAATTTTCATACGATGATAGTTTACCTTAATTAAATAATTTTTTTAATCATCCAAAAGATATTTCGGCGTGCAATATTTTTGAAGCACCCTGTGGAAAGTAATGAATGGTTTTTAAAATTCATTATTTAAATGTTTAAAATCCAAAAGACATAGCTGTCACAGAGACGAGTATAAATGTAAGACACATGGAAACCTCGCCTTTGATTGATCGAGTGTCACCATAAGCAATGTCGTTGATCTACATTCTCTACTATTAAAACTGGTCCGACTATTTGTGTTGCTGTAGGTCTGTCTTTCTGTCTGGAGATTTACAACGTCAATATTGGATCTGGTAAGTGCAAGTTGGTCTTAAATGAAAGATACTGATCTCGGAATGAAATTTGTCACAAAATATTAAATTATGTAATGTTGAAGCGATATTTTAGCAATTTTCACAGTTTAAACGATGGTTCGTTGTAATGGTCGCATAGTTTTAATATTACTATGATCGCAGAGGACGGAGGAATATTTTCGCGAAGGATATTTGTGTGTAATATTACGTTTTTCGTGAGTACTTTCCATTTGAAGCTTTCATTTGATTTAAAAATTACGACAACCAGGAGACTTTTCACAGTTTGATTATGATATTTTATGATGTTCAAATTTTATGAGGATTTGATCATCTTATGAAATTTTTTTTTATTTATCTCTTGGAGTTGACATGGCAATTAGCAAAATGTAGGAATCTATAATAATTACAAAACAGGCATTTTCGTCTTTCAGAACTTAATTTGAGGAATTGTTGCGCATGCGTATAGCGTAGTCCTGCTAATAGTTTATGAAAGGTTTTATTTTACGAGAAAACGTGGCGTCATTTTGAGTTTGTTCAAAGCCGCGCGACTCTTCCAACTGCTACTGAGGAAATTTGAAAGCCTAAAAGTATTCTAATTAGGCGTTCGCTACGGAATCCTATATTATAATAATTTACAGTTTATTTTTTATTTAATGTTTACTTAACTGTTCAAACATTGAATATGTATATACTGTTTGCGCTGAATTTTAAGCAATTTACACACAAATCTGTTTATAGCGGTCGGAAATTTCTTTGCAGAATTTCAATCTTGACATCATTATAACGATTTTTCGAAAGTAAAATTGGGAGAGGATTGAAATTATTTTAGAATAGGGCTTTTCGACGATTTTGCGTGGAAACGTGACGTCATTTCGGTTTAGTTAAGGAGAGGATAGACGCATTTTAATGGACACGTTTTAGGGATGAACTTTTTATTCCATTATAGAAGGTGTTAATTTTATCGGCGCCTATCGTTTTCTGTAACGGATAAAATGTTCCTACTAAAAATCTTGACTAAAATGACCGTAGAAAAGTGACACCTTAAAATGTGGCCGCTAGTTATGACACTGCAGCCAGTATTTCGTGATTTGCTGAGATTAATGGAATTAAAACATCACAGTGTTATATTTTGCGTATGTTTCAGATACCTATCATAAATCAAAGATGCGTTGTGATATGCAAAACAATCTGATGTAGGCAGCACATAACTTTTCTTATATAATGCAATGAATTTACTTCTGTCAGAGTGAAAAGTGATATATAAGAACCACGGTACAATGTTTTTAATGCTAAATTGTACATTGTGCGCTTTTCCGGATGACACCGTTCAAAACTATTTTAAAATACACAATTAACTTGTATTTCAGGCACCTCAACATTGATAATTATCAATATTTATAGCATCAACAATAAGCAATAAAGTCCATATATTAAAATATTTTAATAATTAATTCATCCATTTGGCTTTATTTTCGTTAATTTAGCGTAATTTTTCAATTTTGAGGATATTTTCGTCAATTTGGGACGAAATATTGCTAAGTTGGCGATATTTCGTTAAGTTCGCCAAATTTATCGTCAAGCGTTACAGACAAACAGTGAGAATATTTTTTCTTTATATATATAACTATTAACAAATTTTTAGGTGTCAAAATACAAAACTGTTACCCAAAGTATCTTCTCTCGTGAATGGAACGAGCTAGATCCCCGAGAATGATGTTTACAAATAGATAGCATAATATTACATTGAAAAGAGAACATATTGCATGTAAAAATATTAACTATTGTGAAATATGTTCACTTTTCAATGTAATATTATGCGATGTATGTGTGCGGAAATCACACACTGTGGTAATAGTGATCTCGAAAATTCGTGTAGTATTTTAGATATTAAATACTTCTCTATAAATAAACTCGAATAGATCTTTCAATATTTGTAAAATATCTCTAAAATAAGTGCAAAGCGGCCCGCAGCTAGCGGGAATCGTGTGATAATACCTACCAAAGCCCCCATTTGACCAAGAACGTTTTTCTAAATATAACTAACGAAGGGAATTTGGTAATAGAATTTTCAGCCTCGGAAATTCGAAAAATTTAATAGATTTTTTAATATTTGTAAAAAAAAAAAATTTTAGACGGTAAAAACAAGGGGTACGATAAAATGTACCTCTTCCTGTAAAAATAAAGTTATCTTCTCTATTTTTTGATCAAACAGGGAGAAATAAATTTCCAAAAGCCTTTAAAAGCGAATTTTTCAAAAAGTCGATAGCTTCTTTTATACAGATTTTTATAAACGAGTATTTGAAATATTTTTGAGTATTTTCCGTATTGATTATATTACAAAACTATTGCCAAACAAACACTTTTCTAGGTGCAGGTTTCAAAATTCGCAATCCTGAACTCTCATTCCTTAGCTCTGAAAAACTGCATTTGTTTTCTTTGTCACTATCTTTCTTAATTTATTACATTTAAATTAAGGAGTCAATAACGTTCAATTCAAAATACCGTAGCAGATTTAGCGTATCACGATCGACCGGAAAACAATTCTCCCCTATTTCGATTTTAGTTTGAGCCGTTCTTATTACCGAAACAGTGTACGGGTTTCAAAATATGGTCTTTGAGTGACTCCTGTCTGGGGGGGGGGGGGGGGCAGTAGGAAGTTCTATTACGGGTGAAAAATCTGGGAATAAAACGGGATGTGAAAAAATGGGAAAGGACCGCCTCATTTTTATAATATGTGTTTTATCTATTCTTTCTCCGATTTTGATAAAATTTCATGTTATATTTTCTACTCTGCAATGAACCCACTCGACCTGCCCACGCTGAACTTCGACCCATTTTCGTTCCGCTCGCTACGCGGGCTAAAATGAAAAAAAAACTGATTGCTATAAAACTTGTTGAAAATTGATTGCTATAAAAGCTGGTGTATGAAAGAATAAATGTGTGTGTATATAAAGGGAAAGTGTGATAGAAATCTGACTCACGGATGTTGATCGATTAACATGCTTGGAGCATCCTTGAATTTCACCATTTTTCAATTATGTGTGTCTGTCTGCCTGTCTGTGAGTCTACGGCGGCCATATTTCTCAGACTAATTTGGCAAATCGAATGGAATTTGCTACGATTATTTCGATCGACGAACGTCAGAGGCTTAGTAATTTTCGGAGTGAACTCACCAAGTGAAGATCCACAATTTTTCTAAATTTTTGTTTCAAAAATCGTAAAATTCGTTATAAAAGATAGTATGTTGTAGATACATAAAATGTTACGGTATTTTAGTAATATTTTATATGTAATTTTCAATTTCGAAGTGAATGAGAGAATTTAAAAGCGAATAACGCTCAAATTTACCGTTTTTGAGATATTGCAAACTTTGTTTCGAAATTAGAAAAAAATCACTATTATCAAATGTATGAATTTTTTGATAGGTACTTTTAGCAAGAAATTACTGGACTCCATTGCTTAAAATTTATCACGAGCTGTTCTCGAGATATTGAAATTCTTATTTTTTCACATAGAGATATCTCTCGAACCAATTGCTCAAATTGAATAAAACTGAGTTCGATTATTACTATCAATAAACATCGGAGGAAGATTGATTTTTGGAGTAAACAAACCAGGAAAATACTCTCAATTTTTCGAATATTTTTACAAAAATCGGAAAAACGCTATAAAAAGATAATTTTGTTAATAAATGTTATAGAATTAGCTATTTTGTATTAAATATTTTATTTAAAAGCAGATGATATCACTTATAAGATTCTAATATGCGCCGTTCTCGACTTATTAAACTTTTTGTATTTAAAATAAAAAAAAATCCTAAAAGTGTAGTATACTCACTGTTATTAAGTAAGTGGATATTTTGTTAACATATTTACTAGAAATGAATTACAAGTAATTGAGGAGTTATTACGCGCCATTCTCGAGATATTTGAAATTTTATGTTTTCCACAGGGAGCATCATATCTCTGGAACGAATAAAGCGATGTTCATGAAATTTGGTATGTTTAATTTAATCAATAGAAGCAATACGTTTTTTGATTTGTAGCAAAATCGAGTCATGAAAGAGTTAAGATTTTTGTAGTTTTCCTGAATATCGCGACATTTGTTTATTTGTCGGGAACCCCATGTGTAGACGCATCATACTTTAATTCCCATTTCTATGATACCTTCACATTTTCGTCATATATTCTCTTTTTTTCACATTTATGGTGCAACTGTTCTTGTTTTTCTTAATTATATTGCTCTCCTTTTTTTTGAAACATTTAGTTTTTTTTAACAATAAATTATTCGCAGAATAAATTTTTCTATTGACCTACACAAAGGTTTCAGTTTTATGGATTTCTTTCTATTTGAATTGCATGTTGTTTGCATTAAAATTATCCTTTATAGCAAGATGAAAAGTGATTAAAAAATTTTCGAAAAAAATGACGATGTTTCTTATTCAAATTAATAAGTTCTACTTATCTTTCTCGTGTCAAAAAAATCATATTAACAAAAGAGATTAGAGCAGTTTGCAGTTTTTGTACAACTTCTTGCCGAGCGTTGCAAAAATAACTCTGCTAGCAGATTAAACGCGGTGCTAAAAAAGTGCCAAAAATTATCTAGTGATTATGTCTGAAAATGAAGCACGACAAAGTATTAATCCGTTTTAATATCAAAAACCTTGGAGAAAAAACAACGATGCATAACGAAGGATTAATACGAAAACAAAAGTCTTAAAAAATTACTGACTGGGTGATTTAAAAAAAGAGCGTATTCGAAAGGAAGCTTGCAAAAACGGTCGGGTAGAATTAGACTTTAAAGACTCTCATAGCTGGTAGTGATTAAGAATTGCACTGCGCCTTGTATTCGAACTGACTTGGACCAAGTTTTTGATAGGCTTTGGCTCTCTACTTGCTGTGTACACAGCTTTCAGGAATTCCATTAAGAGTAGATCTTTTTCTAAACTTTTCTGTTTTGCACCAAAAAACTCGCGTGTAATCCAACGGTGTTAGGGCTATCAGCGAAAAATTTCTTAAGAATGTATTTTGGAAAAAGTGCAGAAGGTGTCTAGGAGACGCTTTTGCGCGTGGTAAAAGGAAATAACTGATTTTTTAATAATATATTTAGGGCGAGAGAAATTGAGTTTTCTACTTTCCCTACAATAGATGGTGATGTATAGTAGAGGGGAGGTATTAAAACCGTGTCGAAAATTGCAACTCCAGTTTTCGACGGAACTAGAACCCGAAAAAAATTATTTTTAGCGTTATGTCTGTGTGTCTGTCTGTCTGTCTGTATGTAAAATGAATGTATCCACTCTATGGGTTGGATGACTCCAGTGTTGAATAGATTTTGGTACAATTCGGGAAAAAAAAAAAGAAAAAAAAAAGAAGAGAGCTTTTTTCTTCTTTTTCTTTTTTTTTCGAAATGACCCGCAAAAATCGTCTAATTCTAAAACAAGACAGATCAATCATGCATAAAGTATTGATTATAAATCACTTTCCAACTTCAATGCAATTTTATTTAAACATCTCTGAAGTGCGATATATTCCTCGGTAATATTTTAAAAATTATCACAATACTACATTAATTTATTATATTTGAAAACTTAAAACTTCATAAAAAAAAATGAACTTCATTCAAATCACGGTATTGAAATATAAATTGCCTGGTTTAAACATCTCTAATATTCGATACTTTCCTCGGTAATATTTTTAAAAATTATCATAATACTACAATAATTTATTATATTTGAAAACTTCATTGAAAACAAATAAACTTTATTCAAATGACGTCATCGAAATATAAATCGCCTGGCTCTTTATATAAAAGCAGCATTTCATTCATAAACTTTTTTCCATTCCTTTCATTTATCACAATACTATAATAATTTATTTGATTTAAAACTTAAAACCATGGAGGTACAAGTAATTTAACTCTATGCTTAAAACTTCATCGAAAAAATCGTTTGCTTCTCTGTGTAAAATCAATGAATGTTTCATTCATATCAGCTATATCGCAGACTCCATGAGCTAAATAATTTTGCGTTAAAGAAATGCAGCAATTCTTATACAACTCATTCTACATCTTTTGGTGTTTACATTCTCCATAAGTGAAAATTAGGCTTCGTTGTAGAGATAATCAAATTTGGATGATCATTTAAACTCAAATATATTGTAATTGCGTAGTTTCAGTATGTAGATGCACAGAATTTAAGCAAAAATAAAGCGGTTTTAGGACGGATACAACACTAAATATGAATTAAAAAGAACTTTAAAAATTGCGATTTTGACACAAGATGGATGCCATATTTTATTTTGAAGTGGGTCACGCGATCTCTTCATATAATGGTCACGTGATCTCTTCATGTAAAGGGTATAGTTATTATTTATTTTTTTATTTAAAAAACTACTGAATATATTTTGCTGAATTTTTTTTATATATTTTATGGGATAATTTGAATATTTCTAAAATTTTCGAAGCAATTTGTGAATTTTAAATTCGCTTAAAAAATATTTGAAAAATTAAGTCCCATAGGGTTCAATGTATTTCATTTTTTTAACCCGGGTTCAATCCAAAACTAATTGGGTGATATTATTCATTTATATTCCCATAGGTCCCACAGACCGTCTGAACAACATACTAAAATTTCATTTTGATAAAGTCATTTTTACGGCAGTTATCGTGCTAACGGACAGACAGACAGACAAAATGAACAAAGTCATAAGCACTTTTCAACTCTGTTGTAAAGTGTTAATAAAAGACTACATATGCTTAAATGTATATTTATGCATCATTTTTTGACGACCAAAAGAATAAAAGACCAACCCTGTATCTTTAGGACTCGCCGTTCTTGAGATATTTTAGTTTTTTCAAATTTTTGTCAGTATGATTCAAATAATTATTCGTGTTATTTTGTGCAATTAAACTCGTTTTAATGAATTATGAAAGAAATGAAGAAGAAATGAATTTCAGTCTGTCGGGAATGTCGTGTGTTGCCCACATCAAATCTTAATTTATCCACAATACATAGTAATGTGGAACGGAAGTATTGGAATCGTGTCGAAAATCGGAACTCCAATCCCAACAATCAATATCTTGAAAATTTAGTCTGTAAGCTGTACCTTACTTACATGCAGTAAAATGTTACGCTATTAAATTTTGCTGAAGCTTTCAAATACACATAATTATATGGTTTGCCAAACTTATTCCCTTGATGAATCCTTTTTGAGATCAGTCGAAAGCAATATTTATCTGCTGGCATCTGAGATTTGCTTTTCAATTGGATTTGTTCACTTCATTATTCGCGAAGTCTCTCCAGAAATAATGCTATTACAATGTCATTGAAATGTAACACATCTCGTTAATAAAATGATTGAAATGAAGAATAACGTAATTGAACAGATTCTAGAGAAGCAAGTAAAAGAAAAAGTATTTCCTTTTATTGTTTGTATGTAAATTAAATGTATGAATAACGTACTTATTAAAATGTATGTAACTTAAATGTGCATGAGAGAGAGAAAGACAACGATATATCAAATGTGGACTTTCTATCCTTTCCGGTTCTTAAGTACATCGGGCTGGGTCACTAAGGTTCGGGGGAATATATATATATAAAAAAAATTGAAAGATTTTAATCGAAATTTATGCATAAACTACTGTATGTACAAAAAAAAACCCTATATATATATATATAAATTGAAAATCTGTCTGTCTGTCTGTTTGTCCCATCATCACGGGAGAACGGCTGAACCGAATTTGATGAAATTTTGTGGGTAGCCTGGAAATAGCCCCACTTAAAATTTAGTCTAGGATTTGAGTTTCTACCACCAGTGGTTCTCGAGATATTAGTAAAAAGCGAAACTTTCGTTTGTCTCATCATCACGAGAGGACGACTGAAATAAATTTAATGAAATTTTGTGGGTAGCCTTGAAATACCCCCCATAAATTTTGTCCAAGTTTCGGGTTTCTAAGACCAGGTGTTGTTGAGATATTAATGAAAAACCGAACTTTTTCCTAGGAGTTCTACTCTCTAACTCCTTGGTTTATCCAAACGGACAGGATAAAAATCGTTTGTTTTAAACGTCAACGTGAATTAAAATTTATTCTGAGTTTGATGGAGGATTTTTGCGCAAATTAGTCACTATCTGAAAGCATGAATTGTTTGAAACATGAATTTAAATGGAAAATCTATCTCCATGGTTTATTTTTCACAAGCATTTACTCAACAATGAAAAGTATAAAGAAATCAAAGCGGTTATTTAATGCAATTTATGAGGAAGATTCTATCTTATATTACGTTGCTCAGAAACGTATTTAAATTAAATCTGTCTGTTAATTTTAATTATTATTTTTTCGATTTGAATAATAAATAAATGGATATAAAAATATATTTTAGAAAATAACGGTTTGATTTTTTCTTTTAATTATATTAATTGCGGACCGCGTACATCACTTTCATTTATTTTGGCAAAGAGTTTTTAAGCTTTTATATTGTGTTTAGCTAATAAACTCATATATTGTATTTACCCAATAAATTCATTTATCCGATTGTTGAAACAGAAAAATAGTAGAACAGATATATTTTCTAATACAATTTTAGTCTTTTCATTTAGTATATACAAACGGGATCAGGATATTTTTGTCTTCAGAACTGCAAATTCAGAGTTACGAATTTGGCGGGATATTGCTAACTTGGCAACTTTTCTTTACCAAATTGACGAAAATATCGCCAAATTGATAAAAACGGCGCAAATCAATAAAATTAAATTTGTTTTTTTTAGAAGAGTACTGAAATGATGTTTCGGTAGCATTTGTCGGTCAGTTCATCCATCCTACTTATAGTAACACATTTAGCGAAAGTATCACCAAATTCATAAAAATGTTTGTAAATCTATAAAAATATCATGAAATTGATAAAATTTGAGCTTTAAATGAAATTAATTGTGTTTTGTTAGGGGATAGTATTTTAATGATGTTTCTTCAATTTGTCGCAAAATGAGACTATCAGTTCTACAGTCCCACTTGGCGATAAATTTGGCGATTTTTTAAATTATCGCTAAATTGATTAAAATGTCGCCAAACCTTCAATGGAGATCGCATTATTCAGACGATATGATTTCCATCAATTTATTTGAAGCACATGATATCATGTCGTTTAGCAATGGATGTAAATCCAATGTGTTATGCGCCATACGATGTTTATTAAATCTTTTCCGATTTGAATAATAAAGATATGTATATAAAATAAATTTCATTGACATTGCACTTTTGACTGGATAATATCAATTACGGTCTTCAGGTTTAAACATTATTATTATTGATATTTTCGGGGATTATTGATTCAAGGATTGTTGATATTTTCAAGTTATTATGCCATTATTTTATTATGTGAAAAATTGTTTAAAATCATATATTGCACGTTGTATGAGTAATCTTCTACAAATGCACGGGTATATCTTCTAATCTACGAGAATATAAATAGTACAGGTATATTTGCATATATTTTGATATATATTGACATATATTGGAATCAAATACGACATTCTGGTATAAAGATTAACGGGATTATTGATATTTTCAATTTATTTCCTCAGTTTTATTTTGGCAAAGATTTTTGAGACTCATATTGTAATATGGGTAATCTTCTGCTAACACACTGGCATATTTTCTTATCTGAGACAATATAAGTAGTACGGGTCCCATACAATTTTAATGCTGTCATTTTGCATATATCGATACAATTCCCATTTTTTGTAAATTTGCTTACAAAAGGGGCCAGGATGTTTTATTCTTCAGATCTGCCCGTGAAGATAATTTTGTATAACGAAAACAGATATTCTTAAACTTCTTTTTAGGAACATTAAAGTTGATATTTTAACGGAATATTTTGATTAAAAATGTCATTCAGTATACTATAGAAATTTGCACATGATTGTGAATTTTAAGTTTCTTTATATTATATACTCCGTGCGAAGAACGGGTACGCTGCTAGTATACAATATACACCCTGTATATACAGGGTGTCCCAAACCCATTGACCTCGGCTTTTATTCCTTAAATATTGATCTTAGACATATATAATAAATTACAAAGTTGTGAGAAAAAGGTACAGAATTTTATGAAATCGATTGAAATTTTCAAGGAAATTAAATTTTAAGAAATACAAAATTTAATTTTTTATACTCCCCCCGTTCAAAAACATTTCCAATGAGTAAAATGTGCCCCATACACTAATAAGGTGATGTACAAAATTTCAGCATTTTATCATAAAAGTCCCAGAGATATGAAAAGACAAAAATGCTGACTTAAACAACTTTTCGATGCATCGACATAGGTTCTCAGAGGGGAAAAATCATGTCGGCAGATCGCGTTTCAGGTGTCATACGCAAATTACGATAGAAAACAATGATTACATAAATAACTAATAATTTTGCTATTTATTGGTACAAAAGTATCTACATTGTGTAGAAATAATAAGTTTACACAAAGATTACAAAGCTTGTTCGTTTTCCATCCATGCCAAAGATCCATCAAAGATAAGAAGCAGGTATTTGTCTATGATGCATTTCTGCGTTGCGTCATTTGCACTTTTGCTGTAAACATTTACATTTTAATGTGTAATTAATCCCTCACCAACTTTGTTTAAACATATCTCTGGGACTTTTTATGATAAAATGCTGAAATTTTGTACATCACCTTATTAGTGTATGGGGCACATTTTACTCATTGGAAATGTTTTTGTACGGGGGTCCGTATAAAAATTAAATTTTGTATTTCTTCAAATTTAATCCTCTGAAAATTTTTCTCAATTTCATAAAATTCTGTATTTTTTACGGAACTTTGTAATATATTATATATATGTCTAAGATCAATATTTAAGGAATAAAAGCCGAGATCAATGTTTTTAGGATACCCTGTATATATATATGATATAATATATATATATATTTGGATTTACAATTTTATATATATATATATATATATATATATATATATATATATATATATATATATATATATATATATATATATACAATATTTAAGAATATAAAAGGATAATAAGAGATAATGTAGAATTAGTATTTATGCGCAAAGCAGCTATAAATACTATGCACGGTATAAATTTAAAATGAGAAAGAGAGAGTAAAAAAGGAACAAAAAGAAGGAAGGCTACGTCAAATTTACTATATATGACAAAAAAAAAAGTTATGGTATACCCATCTCAGGTATGATCCATTGGAATTCCAATTTACACATAATCATCTTTAGAAATGTATTCTTAGGAGGATTGTCAAGAATACAACGTATTATAAATAATGACGTCATCAGATTCAAATATGATGAAGCATTTCTTCAACAAGCATATAAACAACAATATCCCATACCATTTATGAAACATTATATCAATAATTACTATGGTAAAAATAATAAATATAGTTTAGAATTGAAACACATATTGTATCATCTAAAAAGTTCATAGATTGTTAACAACGAGTATGTAATATCATCACGACAGGACCGCAGCATGATACTAAGAGGTAGTATTTGGGAAGTACCATACCGTCTAACGTACTTATACGGGTTAACGTGTTGGACAGTGTATTTTCTTTGGACTTCACTTTATCCAGGTTTTGTGATAATTGTTATTATCACTTCGGAGGTTGGCTTCAGACAGTCCGCGGCATTATGACATGCATGTTGACAACTGGGGTGTAAGGTCACAACCCCTTACCGTCTTTAAGTAAGCCTTCCTTCTTTGTTCCTTTTTTACTCTCCCTTTTTTCATTTTAAATTTATATATATATATATATATATGCACTACGTGACAGTGAAAATGAGACACCAAGAAGGAGTGGCCAGAAAAATATGCAAATTGCAGAGTAGACGCAGCCCACCGAGTTATGTAAATGATGCGAAATGCACATTTGTCCCGCGTTGTCCTCTGTTCAGTGAGATATAAGGGAAGGAACCTGCAGAATTGGCAATAGTCGCGCCGCTCTCTCTATCAGGGAAATCATTTTGCAATATTTTTTTTGTCTCAGAAGAAACGTGTAGTAGCAGAGAATGCCAGGCCGCCTCTAACCTAGGCAGTTCCAGCAGACAGACGATTTCACGAGGAATATGGTGATCGGACTCAGAAGGGCAGATTGGTTCATACGTTAAAACTCAGCGGACAGCCACCTACCCGCATCCACGGTGCACCGGCTGTGGCGAAGATTACCTATACATACTATAACCTGATGCATGATATTCTGTAATTATCTCACTATTAAACGCTACTTGTGTATCTATCTATGTATTTATATACCGGCATTTCCTTCGCAAATACACTACCCAGAAAGTCGATTTTTGTATTAAATTAGAGCTAAAGATATGTGGAGTTTCACGTGTTATTAAAATATGTTGTTAGTTAAGACTTTCAATATTAAGAATTGAAAGAATTTAAGAAATTTCCTAGGAGAAGTTTTAGTTCATTTGGTGATTTTGTCTTTTGCTTCACTGAATGTTATTCATATTAACTTTCGTGAGGGAACTTTGTTTTCATCGGTTCTTCAGGATGTATTTGGTTTATCTGAAGTGCACGTTGCATGCATTTGTTTATCTAGGAGTGTGTGTTTATTTATTTTGTGTTTACATTTTGTTCATTCTTTTAACAGTTATAAATTGTTTTCTTTATTTGCTTCAATTCTCTCCTTTTCAGTGATTTTATTGTTTAACAGGCAAACTATAGTTAATGTGCCGTGTTTAGAACAGTTAGGCCCTAGTCTGTGATAAGTTTTTGGATTTCTCGTACTTTTTTCGGTACATGAATTTAAAAGGTTTTGGTACGTGTTTTAGCACTTAAATATGCCACTATTGTGAATGTATATAATAGTGGAAATTACTACTGTTAGTGAGTAATTATTTTAAGCTAAAAGTTCAGAATCTTTTATTATATAAATATTTGAAACTGCATAATTTTCAAATATTTAATTCCATTTCTACATGCTTCAATTTCTTGTGAATATAAACTGATTCAGTCAAATCTGTTTTAATCAAAAAATATTCGGCCATTGTACTTTTAACATTTTCTTTAGGATAGCTTACTAAATCGGAAGGAAAAAAAAAAATAATAATAATAAAAAAAAAACGAGATGGGTAATAAAACCGAGAAGGAAAAAAAAAAAAAAAAAAAAAAACCAAGACGAAAAACCTCCGAGAGCAAAATCTGTTGACAGATTAATCCACGATTTACAAGAGAATCCTCAGGAAATAAGATATATCCCGTCATACAACTCTCATTTTCTTACTCATTCCAACCAGCTTTTCCCTCAATTTTCTATGTAATTTTTCTTGCTTAGTCATTATAAACTTAATAGATTAAATAAAGGAGAACGAAGAGGCATATTTTGAAAACAGTATTTGCTCCGAGGCATATATTTAGAAGTAAATATTTCGTAATTACGAATTAACATATTCGAGATCATAAACGTCTCATGATGACATGATCTGAATTTTGGTAATTATCTAGTCTATACAAATTCTGGTCTATACAAAGCAAATTATATTTATTATCTATTTTGCTTTAATAGAAATGGTATAAAAAAGGTGTAGAAGTGGACTGCTATTTTCGTAGTTTTTCCTCTAACTTTTTCGACTACCGTAGAATTTCGTCGATTTGCCCCTCAAATACGACGGAAAATCGCGGAAACTGGAAGGGTGGAGGGTAACTTACTGGGAATTTTCTATTAAAAGAAGCTAGTAAAATCTCGTTGATTTCAAATGCGTCAGAAAATCGCGGAGCATGTATAAGGTAGGATTTTGTAATAAAGAGTGTGCATGATTTTAAAGTAACAATATTTATATTAATAAATTTAAATTTTTCGACGACGAATTTTTTCCCCGATCTTTGCCAATGTTTCTTTGGAGGCGGGGGGGGGGGGGGGCGTCATTGATTTATTCGGAATTTTGAATTGAGACAAAACGGATGTGAGGGAGGGAGGGGGGATGTGCTTTCTGTGGCCGGGCGGAT
Source organism: Amaurobius ferox (assembly GCA_951213105.1). Taxonomy (NCBI): domain Eukaryota; kingdom Metazoa; phylum Arthropoda; class Arachnida; order Araneae; family Amaurobiidae; genus Amaurobius; species Amaurobius ferox. The sequence goes on along the minus strand of OX578141.1, from coordinate 143,153,494 downwards.
CGACAGAATTCTGCGGTATGTATTTGGATTTATTCCAAGCTAATTTCAAATCTATGTAAATCGTGACATATCTAATCAACTAGATAAGGGGTGCTAAAGTTAAGTAAAACATTCCCTCTCATCCGTGGCGGCTCGTGAGCGACATGTCGAGGGGGGCGCTCATCTATGTATTTATGCTTATATATGTGTCCGTAATATATTGTATGTATATATATATATATATATATATATATATATATATATATTTGAAATATGTAATAATAAGAATTATGTAAAAATAAAATAAATATATATATATATATATAAAAACAATTCAAGTAATATTAACATCACCATAGAAGCAATTTCACGGCCACAATGCCGATAAGAGAAAAAGAACAGCACCGTCCCAAATTCGATGATTAATCAGAACTAAATTCATCTTCAAGTCTGAGTATTTAATTCTAATTAACCCAAACAAATGCCTGTTTCAGATTAAGCAATAGCACATCACTATAAATGCTTAAACTCAGACTACAGGCAACAAAAATTGAAAAAATGAAAATAGAATACATTAAGAAAATTTGTATTACCATGCGGCATGAACCCTTCTTCTTCCACCACGTGTATCGTGATCAACCTCAACAGCTTAATCTAGAAGCACCGGAATGAACTAGTCGAAATTCTACCAGGGAGGCAATACGAACGTTCACAGTAATACTCCCAGACCCGTCCAGTGAGTCTAAGCTGGAAACCGGACAAGCAATTCAGAATATTAACTTCCCAAATATACAATCCTGAATATGAATATGAATCAAAGACGAAAATTCTTACTAAACAAGTAATTCAGAGGAAAACTGGATAAACGAGAATGCCACTATACACCATTATAAGGGCGCTCAAAACGTAGTTTCAATACTGACAAAAGTTACATTTTTTGCGAAAATAAAATTCAAAACATTAATGTTAATGCATCTTATTTTCCGATTTTTGATTTTTCTAATGTTTTTGACTTAGTTTATTATTTTTCATTTTTATTTATTTATATAATTAATAAATAATTATATATAATTTTTTTTTTTTTTCCTGTATGTTAGTCACTATAATTGGGAATGTTTTCTAGGATGTTATCGAGTGAAAGTTGATACACTGAGTTGATAATTTTAATAGCAAACTTGGGGGGATATGCATTATTAGTCGCTGTACTCAATAATTCCATAAAATGCGCTAATCTATAATATTCATCACAAATTTTATTGATTTTAAGAGCCTGGTTTATTATAATATTTCTAAATACAGATATATGCAAACAAGAGTCAAAATGTTGAATTTTTGATGTACTATTAAATTTAAAATCCTGTCTTTTATCATACAAGTTTATAACCATATTACAATTTTGTAAATTTAATATATATATTAATATATATATATATATATATATATATATATACACACATATATATATATATATATATATATATATATATATATATATATATATATATATATATATATATATATAAATAAAAATTGAAATTTTTTAATCGAAAACTATGTATAAACTACGGTGAGTACAAAAAAAAAAACCATCTCTAGCATATATGTTACAAATAAGTAACTATAGACCAAGACTAAGGATAAAAACAGAAGGTAACTTATCACTATAATAGAAAGGGGGTGAGGGGAATTTGAGTATACAAAATTCATAATTAAAAAGGTATATATATATATAAATATATACAAAATAAAAAAGCAAACACGTTAAAAATGAGGAAAGGCAATAATAAATAGCTCAAGGTTAAACAAGGAAGACATGGGACAGGTTAGCTCAAGAAAGGCGTGGAGAACAATCAACTGAAACAACACAAAAAACGGCGGTTAGTTCGAAAAATGCATTCTCGTCAGGACAGCCATACAATTCGAATTAAAACCGATACAATAGCCAGTTTCTGACAATGGCGATAGTATTTACCTATGGACACCATTGGAACTGTCTACTAGTTAGTGGAAGGATAAATAATAAAAACCAAGTGAATTATAAACCAGAAATATAAAAACAGAAATATTAACTCACAGGCACAGCCACCACGTGGGAGTCTACATGTTTGCAGGTGAACATTCGACAGAGCATTTTACATCTCTTCGTCAAAGCGAGTGGACACTGGAAAGAATACACTTGAACGAAAAATAATGTGTATGAAGACTTTCAAAAATAGTAAGCAGTATAGGACTCAGGACAAGTGGAAAGTAGTCTTTCAAAATTAATATATATATATGTATATATATATATATATATATATATATATATATATAAATATATATATACGTATAAATGAAATATGTGTATATACATATACGTATTTTGGGTATAGCGACGGGTGTATTAAGAATGTATTAAGTAAACGACGGATGTATTAAGTAAAATAACATATCTTCGACCTGCTTGCTCGTTCATAAAATACTGGACACATGTGGACGTATCCCTCCTAGTGAAAACATTGTATAGTCCTAATTTATATTAAAGTAAAATTGTGGGGGCTAGTTAAACTAAAAGTTACGCCCAGGGGGTTGACTAAAAATATATGCATATTCTGGTGATGCGTACAGATGGTTCAGAGATTATAGCCACCAGTAAAATCAAAATCGGTGGATTAGTAGGCGAGATGGAAAATTAGGAGGAGGGGGTAACTGAAGTAAAAGTTACGCTCAGGGATTTGTCACGTTAAAGATGCATATTTAGGTGACATGTACAAATGCTAGAGACTATAGCCACCATCAAACCAAAATCGCTCAATTAGGAACAGATATGTAAAATTGTGGAGGATAGTTAAACTAAGAGTTACACTCAGGGGTTGACTCAAAAATATGTATATCCAGCTGACATGTACAAATGTTGCTGAGACTACAGTCACCAGCAGAATTAAAATAGCTCAATTAGGAACTGAGATTTAAAATTGTAGTGGCTAGTTAAACTAAAAGTTACGCCCAGGGAGTTGACACTAAAAACGCATGTATATTATATCCATCAAATATGTATATCAAGGTGAGACGTGCAGATGGTGCAGACTACAACTATCAACAGAATCAAAATCACTCAATTAGGAGGTGAGATGGGAATTTTGGGGGAGGGAACTAACTGAAGTAAAAGTTACACTCAGCGAGTTGTCACAACAAAGATGCATATCTAAGTGACATGTACAAATGGTGCAAAGACTATAGACACTAGCAGAACTAAAATAGCTCAATTAGGAAACGAAATGTAAAATTGTGGGGCTAGTTAAACTGAAAGTTACGCCCAGGGGGCTGACACAAAATATGTATATTCAGGTGGCACGCACAGAGGGTTCAGAGACTATAACCGTCATCAAAATCAAAATCGAGATAAGATTGTTGGGGGCTACCTCAAGTAAAATTTACTCCCAGGGGGTATCTGAGCAATATAATATCTGGCATCGTCAGTCCCCCGCTTGTGACAGCGGGGGGGGGGGAGGGGGGGCAAAATTTCGAGGGAAATGATGTCAGATAAAAGGGTAATGTTGAACATTTAATTTTAAAGTTTTTAAACAAATATTTAGAATTTCTTTAATTTTCAGGTATTTTTAATGTTAAATAGCTGAAAAAGCAAGACAGCTGGGTAGGTGAAGCGACCCCTCAAACTAAATGTCCGAAACAACACATTTCTGAAAGTGTCACTAAAAATAGCCTATCGGTCACGGGTATGCCAAAAATAGGAAACTCGTGACGTTTAAAGAACTAATTTTAAATCAAACATATTGGAATTCGCCACCAGCAAATCAGCCAGAGCGCAGAACTGCCCCAAATCAGAAATGACCCCTTTCCCGAAGGACATGACCACACTACATCAGAAATGACGAAATGCGAAACAACTTCAATAAGTAAGACAGCTGGCTAGGTAAAGTGATTCCTCAAACTGAGTGTCCCAAACAACACATTTTACTCACTGGGGACAGAAACCCTTAAAATATAATAAACAATCCCCCACCACACACACACACACACTTAATCCACTCACTTGTTCAAACGTTTATTTAAACTTCCAAATTTATTCATAGAAAAAAACGAGAAAGAGAATACACACATTTTTAAGAAGCCAAATTAGCGAAACTGAGCCAATTTGAGAGGTCCCTCTTCATGTTTTACTAATCTTCTAATACTCTTTGGCGAAAAGCCCTCGCAAAACGCGACACATATCAAGTGCTAATACTGCAATGTCTGTTTTTTTTCACGCCAAATTTCTAATATTGTTCCTATACCAATCGTTCGCTCAGGACAAGTCGGTAAAAGGGACGCGGCTTTAACAAATATCCCTGTATTTTCCCCTTATGTGTTGAAAATTATGTGCACTACAGCTTTCATGAGTCTCCTTTCTCTCACGAAAGCTGTAGGGCTGCCATCTATTGTTATATTGCATCATTATTCTCGATTCAATTGAATTGAAAATTCAGATTTTTTTCAATAAAAATTGTAATAAATCTATATAATTAAAAAAATAATTTGGTGTTTTCTCAGTGGTGCTGCGCGTTCCAGCGGCCTCCCTAATAACCGCCCCTACCTCTCATTCGCCCCCTGCAGGTCTTGCATTCCGAAAATCTCCTGACAAACACACCTCTTTTGATCAATATTACTAATTACAATAAAAACTCTTAAACAGACTTTACACTATGGCCTCAATAAAACGTAAATGTTCCGCGAACAGGGAAACTTGCTATATTTGGAATCAAGAATATTAAATTTATAATTTACATAAAGCTACAGGGATTATAAAAGAAATAAAATTTCATTTTCAGAGATATTGAATTAATACCAAGCTGTTTGACATTTTTCAAAAGTGGGCGATATTACTCCAAAATTGTCGTCAAGCGTTACTGGCTTTTTTTATGTATATGTAGAAATCTGCTTACACTGAGAAATTGTCTGAATTCCTAAAAATCGCAAATTTACATTTATATAATACTAAAACGGAATTTCTGTCATGCGGAATTCTACTTTCTGAGGATTTTTTTTCATCCTAATAGTGTCCGTTTTAAGCAGATATATGATTGTATGTTTGATTGAATTCTGTTGTTCATTTCAGAGCTTGCTCATGGGTGGCAGTGTGGTGTCTGGCAGCGTGGTGTCTGGTAGCGGAGGTTGCCTACATGAAATGCCTGCGGGCGATCGCAGAGAGAAACCGGATACCGAACCCGGACTCCGGAGTCCCTCATCTGCGGCCTTGTCCCTGGTAGAATTCAGGCCCTCGGTCAAGGCACCCTCTTCCAATCTGCAGACTGGTATGTCCTTGGCATGTATTTCTATTTTTGCAGGATTTCCTGGGACAGTGTTTCTGAAAATTCCACATTGTAAATATAAATATTGGAAATTCAACAGCACCCGTAAATGAAAACGCGAATTTTATGTGAAATATGATTTTTATATGTACATTCGTGAATGAAAACGTTTCATACACAAATCAGCAAATGAAAGATACGTTTCAGTTACTGAATTTCGCTGAAATTTAAACACAGAATGCATATCAGGTAATGTGCACATTAACAATTGAGATATTTTGATTTCAACAGTAAAATGCTTGTTTACCCTTAATATTTTTAAAAATAGCAGCAACTCATGCAAAAACATTGTTTAAACAGTTAATTCAACCATTATTGCAATCATAATTTAGTAATGCCTGGAATAATGGCTTAAGGGGACGCTTCAGTTAAAAAAAATCACCGTTCCCTTGAAAATTGCACCCGGTGGCTCAAGAGATGGGCAGTTCCTTTTTTCAAATGATTGGCATCTGATAGGCCAATGAGAGTAAGTAAAGGTGACGAAAGGCCCTTGGACCTCTATAGTTTATGACTTGCTCGCCTGTCCAAGAGGATAAAGGGGGGAATCTTAGAAGGGTGTGTGGTTTGGGGGACAAAGTAAATGAATGAAAGAATGAAAAAAACGTAACTGGAGGCTTTTCCCACTTACTGAAAGAAAGTTTCCTATCCATTCTATTTCTTGTCAAGGAATAACCAAAGAGTTCTCCTAACCGATTATTATATAATTATAATATAAATATATATATATATGTGTGTGTGTGTAACTTCAATGTGTATTTTGGAGACTAATCTAGGTACAACACTAAAATGTGTGTATTAAAAAACTGGAATTAAAAATAAAATTAATGATATTTCTATGCCTATGAGTCCAGAGCGATGGTATAAAACTAATATTTATTTAGTCATTTTGAATATATCATTATTTCCTTTTTAAATAGTATACATTAGAGTGCATTGTATGAAATTTGTAGTTTGAAATGGACGATACAGCATTAAAAATATGTGATATTCTACATACCGCATTTTTTAGCCTTGCAGAATATATTTAGAAATTATAGTATTTAGCATGAGAATTCCATGTGTTGAAAACGATTTGTTTTAACCGGGGTTACTCGGAAATCTCGGGTTCTGCATAGTAATGAATAGAAATGGCGGTTGCCACTACACGGACACTGCGGAACTGCAATTCTATTCAAATAGCTAGTCTCTAGTAGCGGTACTGCACTTTCACGGCGTTTTTACAGAAAAATGATTTCATTTGTTGACATAGTAACTCAATAGAGACCTATATAATAATTGTCCTGAATGTGTTTTGTTTTTATAAACCCTTCAAAAGCCCCGGTGGCCTAGAAGACTAAATCTTTGTATACTCAAAAATTCAACTTCGGTACAGAACTTAACACAGTCGGAATTTTGAGGGAGAAAAACTACTGGTTCACCGAATATTTATACAAACAATAAAAATTATTTACAAACAAGAAAGGAAAAATGATTTCATTTATACAGATACTGTAATTCAATAAATACCTGTATAATTATTATTCTGCGTGTATTTGTCGTTCCAAACCCTTCAGAAGCTTCCTGTGACCTAGAAGACTAAATCTTTGTGCACTCATAAATTCAAATGCGGGACAGAACCTAACGCAGCAGGAATTTTAATGGGAAAATCTAATTGGTTTACCAAATAGTTAAACACTAGCTGAATATTCATTGAAATTCAACGGCCTCCTAATGAGCAAACCTACAAAACACGATTTTTTAAATAATTCAATTTTTTCAGTTGTCTTTTTCAGACTGTTCACTCATGCACCAAATTTCAAATATATGTCTCATTTTAGACTGGGCATTTCTCAGTTATTCAGCCAATTAAACATTTAACACACATGTTAAGCACATGCGCATAGGCGTATTTAACCCCCCTTCGAAATTAAAGTTTCAAAACGTTTCCTAAACACATATGTGATAAAAGATATTTACTCAATCATTCAGTTTGTCATTCTGGAGTCCTTGAACTAGAAAAGCAACCCGTTTTTATCTTCAATAAATATATAAATAATGGGAATAAGTAAGGAGTTTTTAGAATTTAAGAATTAAAAAAAAAAATGTGTTCCGGCTACTGCGTCACTGCAATAATGGGGGGAATTATCTAAATTTGGAAAAATCCCAGTTCTTGGAGCCGGCAGAAGAAAAGGAAAAGTCGAAGATCAAAAGTCAGTTATTTAGAGACTAGAGGTCTGCACAGGTCTAATTTAAAAAATCTGATGTGGGCAACACATGACTTTCCTTATATAATGTAATGAATTTACTACTTTTACAGTAAAAAAATAGGTTTTTCTTATAGTAGATACTAATATTCTTTCCAAGATATTGAATTTTCGACAATTAGTCGTCATTTTCATTGATTTAGCATCATTTTTATCCATTTGGCGAGATTTTCATTAATTTGGCAACATTTCAAAAAAGTCGCCAAGTTGGCGACATTCCGCCAAATTCGTCGCCAAAATCTCGCCAAGCGTTATGCACTAAGAAAAAAGTTATTCTTACAGCAGATAAATGACTATTGGCGTTTAAATACAAAAGTATTATTCAAAGTATATTTTTTCATGAATGGAACAAGCTAGATCCACGAGAATGATGTCACTCAATTTATCGCATGGTATTACATATGAAAAGTGAACATGTTTCTTAATAGGAATTTTTTTTTTATGTGACTTTTTCATAATTTTTTTGAAAAATGTACAATATCTCGAGAACGGTTCATATTAGCGTTCTAAAACTTATGCCAATCGTTTTCTAATGAAAAATTACATAAGAAATGTCTATTTGCGTAACTTTATTAGAGGTTTTGATTTTTTGACGATTTTTTCAAAATTTTATTCGAAAATTTAGGGGGGTTCTGAACATTCGATTACGTATAAAAACAATAGGCTTCCAGTGTTTACGGATTGTGATTTTTGTACCAAATTTGGTTCGAATCGGTCCATTCGTTCATCAGTTATCGTCTCCACAGACTCACTGACACACACACACACACACACACACATACTTTCACACACACACACACACACACACACATACACACACACAGACATCACTTCAAAAATGTTTGATTCGTGATCAGGGATGCTTGAAACGTGCTCTCCCGTCGAAAACTCGAATTCGAATTTTCGACCCCGTCACAATACTTTCCTTATACATTATGTATATAAGGAAAGTAAAAATTTTCCCGGTTCAAAAATGTCAAGATTTGACTCGTCCAAAGCCCGAAATTTTTTCATTGGAATATACCTGAGCCGTACCGTAAATACTCAAAACCAACTCCAACGCGGACCGGCCTGAATATTTTGAAACCTGTTGGCTTGTATGCGAATTAAAATTTGCCATTTAAGGAATTAAACACAAGCTCATCACATATAGTATTAAATGTAAAGGAACCCAAATTTTAAAATTAATTTCAAATTAAAAATAATTAAAGTCAAGAATGAGCATTAATATAAAATGAATTTTTATTTATCATTTTGGTTGAAGATGAGAAGGGATAAAAAAAGACTGGGATTATGTTTTTAAAAATGCTTTCTTCATTTATCAGTGAACAGTACAATGACTATTTAGTTAGAACTACTCATCAGCATCAAAGATTCGTTGCAGCGGTAGCAAAACAAACATGTCATATGCCGCAATTGTTAGTGTTGTTAAAAACTTTTCAATGCGATTAAACTTTCTATGTAAATATAGATAGATAATATTTTCTTTAATTATGACATAATTATGAATATTTTTAAAATTTAATAATTTTAGTAAAAGTGTAAGATGTTTGGAATAAATACATTCAAGGACAATAATTCGCATTATCTATATGTTGATTTCAAATTATGACAGTTTCCTCAGATAAATTTTTATTCAACATTTGCTATAAGAAAGAAATCGTCGGAACTGTGTTTAAGAATAAAATTTATTTAATTTTGATAATTTAGAAACATTCGAAATCTAAGAACTGAAATTAAAATCATAGAAGAAATTGCATAAAATATCAGTGATAAATTTTAAAGTAAACAGTATCTTGGATTTCTTATTTTCATTTATTTATTGGATTTCATATTTCCACCACCAGACAAACAATCACAGTACAAAAGAGATTAAACTTTTTTGCGACAAATTTAAAAATAAAACAAATTGAAACTGGCACTTGACCAATGATAATAATCTAATGATCATTTCCTCAAAAATTAAATTTGGAATGTATTTCTTCCCTATTCAATTTATAAATCACATGATGTTACGAAACATGACAATTGGTGCATCGGTGTATATTTATACTGCTGTATCCAGGCCAGAGCATAATTTTTGTTCTCTTACTATAGCTTTACAAATTTGAATGTTGTGAAGAGCAATGTTTAATTTAGACTTCGGAATGTAGTAGAATAAAGAAGTCTTCAATTTCTTATCCAAAATTATAATTTTTCTGTATCGGGTTCTAAATTGACCCATCTGCGTTCACCGTGCAGAGTAAAATTTTATTGCCTAACTAGCAGCATGCCTGTTCTTCGTACGGAGTATCTCTAAAATGCAATACATTCAACGGTAATATACTGTAATAATTAATTATATTTGAAAACTTAAAAACTTCATTCAAACGAACTTGATTCAAATGACGTCATCGAAATATAAATCGCCTGGCTCTCTATGGCTTTTTACGGCAGTTATCGTGCTAACGGACAAACAGACAGAATGAACAAAGCCATAACCACTTTCCAACTATGTAGTAAAGTGTTAAAAATGGTTATTTAATTATCAGCATTTTATGAGGAAGATTCTTTCTTATGCTGCTATGACTTATATTATGCAATGATTTTTTTACTTTCCTTATATACATAATGTATAAGGAAATTATTGTGACGGGGTCGAAAATTCGAATTCGAGTTTTCGACGGGAGAGCACGTTTCAAGTATCCCTGATCACGAATCAAACATTTTTGAAGTGATGTCTGTGTGTGTGTGTGTGCGTGTGTGTGTGTGTGTCAGTGAGTCTGTGGAGACGATAACTGACGAACAAATGGACCGATTTGAACGAAATTTGGTACAAAAATCACAATCTGTAAACACTGGAAGCCTATTGTTTTTATACGCAATCGAATGCTCAGAATCCCCCTAAATTTTCGAGTAAAAATTTGAAAAAATCGTCAAAAAATCAAAACCACTAATAAAGTTACGCAAATAGACATTTCTTATGTAATTTTTCATTAGAAAACGATTGACATAAATTTCAGAACGCTGACATGAACCGTTCTTGAGATATTGCACATTTAAAAAAAAAAAATATCAAAAAGTCATATAAAATAAAAAAAAAATATTTCCTATTAAGAAAAAAGTTCACTTTTCATATGTAATACCATGCGATAAATTGGGTGACATCATTCTCGTGGATCTAGCTCGTTCCATTCAAGAAAAAAGATACTTTGAGTATTACTTTTATATTTGAACGCCAATAGTCATTTATCTGCTGTAAAAATAACTTATTTCTTAGTGCATAATGCTTGGCGATATTTCGGCGACGAATTTGGCGGAATGTCGCCAACTTGGCGACTTTTTGAAATGTTGCCAAATTAACGGAAATCTCGCCAAATGGATAAAAATGACGCTAAATCAATGAAAATGACGACCAATTGTCGAAAATTTAATATCTTGGAAAGAATATTAGTATCTACTATATGAAAAACCTTTTTTTTTTACTGTAAAAGTATTAAATTCATTACATTATATAAGGAAAGTCATGTGTTGCCCACATCAGATTTTTTTCTTACATAATGCAATGAATTTACATCTTTCACAGTGACAAAACAATGTATAAGATTCACGGCCCTATATGTTTAGGTGTAATTTTTTTCACAGTTTTGCATGGTAAATCCCGAGCGGTATTCGCTGCTAGTATAATATAAAGAAACTTAAAATTTGCAATCATGCGCAAATTACTATAGTATACTAAATGACATTGTTAATCAAAATATTCTGTTAAAATATTTAATTTAGTGCCCCTAAAAAGAAGTTAGAGAATTTCTGTTCTCGCTATACAAAATTATCTTCACGGGCCCCCCGGTGACCTAAAAGACTACAATTAATATAATATTTACAGTAAATAAGTATGGAACAAATATATGCAAGAAGAAAAACAGTAAACCAGCGCGAGAGGAATTATCTGTACTGATACAACAAATTGTAACGCAAAGGACTTCTCTTTCTTTACTGGACCAAAGTCAAAAGACACCTGCTAAACACCAACAAATGTACCCCTTCGTTCATTTCCCCAATACCAGTCAATCATCCACCCACCCCTCAAATCTCCACACCAAGAATTTTCACCCCCATTTTTCCCCTGGGAGGATAGGAGGTGTGGCTAACGTTGAAAATTGGAAGTTTCAGCAGTTGAAACACGATTTACTATTCCAATATATTAATCCCAAATTAATTCAAAAATCTAAAAAAAATCTTAAAAAGAAGCCAGAAGTATAATCTATTGAACGCTCTTTTTCAAAATGTGAAACGTTTGATAGTTAATTTTTTATAGTGCAATTAAGAAGGTGATGTTTTATCTAAGAAATTTTGACAAATTAACTCCATTTCAAGATATATTTAAAATAAAATTTAAAAAATTGATGACAGAGTTCAATGCATTAAACTGTCTACAATCATGTGCAAAAAACAGAATTTTAAATTATTCATTTGCCAATGTGTAATTAGCGAAGAACTTCCCCCATAGGTTAACATGGGCATGAAAGCTAACTGAAGCGTCGCCTTAACTGCTTTTTGGAGTAATCGTGCAAATCAAGAAAATTTATATAATCGGTTTCATACAATCGAATATATATATATATATATATACAGGGTTATCAGGAAAGAATCATCCGATTACAAAATTTAATATTTTCCATAATTACAAACAGGAAATTATAATTAATATGTCATTGCAAAGGAAAAATTTACAAAAATTTAATATTTCCACAATTTTTACAAGTGTTCGATATGACTTCCTTTAGTCACCCGTATATTCATTGCGATATGCCATTTCTTGCCAAACACGTTGTAACGTTTCACTATTAACTGTTTGTAAAGCATCACAAATGCGTTGTTTAAGTTCGGGCAAACTTGTAGGCAAAGGTGGTATGGACACAAGATCTTTGACATATCCCCAAAGGAAGAAGTCTCATGGGGTTAAGTCAAGTGACCTAGGAGGGTAGCTGACCTAGGAGGGTAGCTGCACTAGGAGGGGGCTGCAAATCATCGGCTGCACTGCGACCAATCCAATGGTGTTGAAGACCCAGACCGTCCGGCTCGTCCTGAGGACTTGAGCATCTATTTGGACGGCCGGCAATCCAATGGTGTGGTAGTTCTCTGTTTAGAAATTTACGAACCTCCGAATGCCAACGGGGCGGTGCACCATCTTGTTGAAAAATGAAATTTTGCATATTTTCCTTCAACTGAGGGAAAAGCCAAATTTCCAACATATCGAGGTAGGTAATACCACTCACTGTTTTTTCGGCAAAAAAGAACGGTCCGTAAACCTTTGATGAAGATACTGCACAAAAGACGTTTAGAAAAGAAAATGTTACAAACTAAAAATTTAACATTTTCCTCTACAATGACATATTAATTATAATTTTCTGTTTGTAATTATGGAAAATATTAAATTTTGTAATCGGATGATGCTTTCCTGATAACCCTGTATATATATATATATATATATATATATATATATATATATATATATATATATATATATATTATATATTTGTAACTGACATTAATTTCTGAATTTAAATCCAGATAATGTGTTTACCATTGCAGCAAAACCTGTAGAGCTTTTCATTTGAAAAGAAGTATTAAAGCAAAATCTATTTAGCGTTACAAATACAAAGCGCTCTTAAAGTTAATTTAATGTGTGCAAATAAATATCAATTATTCTATTAATTTCAAATGAAATTAAGTCATTAGAAAGTGTCTTTTAAAAGTTAATGCCTCATTGCTCCCAGGCAATACGTAAACAAACGCCATCTTGAAATTCCTAAATTAAGAGCTGAATTGACTGAAAATCAATCATCTCAATTTATGATCTAAACCAGCAAATTCATCTTTTAATCATCTCAATTCATATATCAATTTGATCATCTCATCCAGCCAATCGAGAAGTCTGATTGAGATGACGTTTTTTATGTCGTTTGGAGCCATTTGAGATGCAAACAATAATTCGGATAGAAAAATAATACGATAATACAAATGAATAAATGATGCAAAATCATTACAAATGATGTAAAATCTATGTAATATGCAAAATCATAAATACAAATGGTGTAAAATCTATGTAATATGCAAAATCCACTAAAACACTGAAAACAGACTGCTTGGCAAAAACTTACACAACTTCATTGTAGAATGCAGTTATAAGCCAGTTAGGTGACTACATTTGTTTTGAGGGCGTTATAAGCCCCTTGAATATTTCCGAATCAGGAAAAATTACACTGAAAACAAATTATTGCTTATACAACGAGAACTACTTTAGTTACGTTCATATGTGAATTTGAAGCGCTTGTATATACAGTGGGGTGTATTCCTTTTTGGATATGCATACATTTTTTGGGTATACGTACCCCTTTTGAAACATTGATATTATCAGTGTACATTTTTTCGAATAATAATTATTTATATTGGAGTCAATCACCTTTCATACTAGAATATAACTTCATTTTCTTAATTCGATATGAAGTATTTATTGGAATGAGTCCAAAAGGTGAAAGACATATCTGGTGTGTCTAACCATGACTTTCCATGACATATTAATAAATTTCGATATTGTGTTTGTGTATGTGTGTGTGTGGGGGGGGGGGGGGGTGTATAGCACAAACTGAAGAGAAGATTATCTTTAACTCGATATTACTGAAAATCATATTTTATTGATTTTAACGATTAAAATGAGCAATAACATATTTTCTGCAATTCCCTGGATTATTTATTTAAGAGCTCTCGGCGGAAATTTTTAATATCTGTAGAATGGCTCGTGATAATTAATAAATACTGAAGTTCATTTATTTCTGCTTAAAAGTAATGATGAATGCATTTAAAATAATAATTTAGGATTTTTTTTTTTTTCCATTTTAGATAAAAAATGTGCATGTATCTCAAAAGAATGTTCAATCTGTAAATTTTGCCATTCGCTTCTAAATAAAAAACTAAGTGTAAAAAGTTTCTCTGTAACGTATTTTATTATATATATATATATATATTTTATTTTTGAAAAATAATGTTATACTCGAAAATCAATAGGCCTCTGACATTTATCCATTGGAATAATAGTACCACCTTTCAATCAATGTGCTCAATTTATTGGAGAGATGGGTTTAAATATATCGGGAATGGTTCGTAATAATGCCTAAATAATTGTGCCTATTTTTTTGTTGTTGCAAATATTTATAAAGCATGTACACAGTCGATATAAGTGAATATGTACTTTTTTATGTTTTTTCTTTCAATTCTCGAGAGTAGCACATGTTATCTATAAATGATGTCATTCGCTTCAAAATAAATTGTACACAGTAAATGATTATTTTCTTAACAATGTTTAATTGCTTGTTCAAAACCATGGGTAAGTCTGTGACGTTGACCTATTTTGGAGAAGTTCGTGTGCAACTCATATGGTTTTCTTGTGAACCAAACTACTATATACGTTTGAAAAGAAAACAAAATTATTTTTTGCATTCACATCTACACAATATACGCATCGGGCGCGGTAGCCCATTGGTTAGCGCGCTGGAGTTGCACTCGGTAGACCCGGGTTCGATTCCAGCCACTGCCAAAACTGCCGCCGTGTTCATGCGGAGTACGATCACGTTAAACATGTGGGTCCGAAAGTCCTTCCGAGAGGTTGGTGGTAGGGGAAGGAGGGTACGGTCCCTGTGGATGCCTCCCCCACTGGGTTCCGGTCTAAATTGGGTGGCACTTCTCTACCGTCCAAACAGTTACCTTACACCTTTCTGGTAGGCCGGACGGTCTGGGTTTCAACAACAACAATATACGCATCATACCACCCAAATTTGGTGCAAATTGCTTCAGTGGCCTTTGAGATTACAAATGACAGAAACCTTAAAATTACGATTTTGACAAAATCGCGTTTTATAGCTACATTATATATATTTTATGGATTTTTTTGTTTTTATACCTAGATAATATACGTAATGTACCACCTAAATTTGTTCCAAATCGCTTCAGCGGTTCCTGAAATTACAAAAGACCAATGAATTTGACAAAATCCATTTATAGTTAAATTAGAGACATTTTTCGAAATTTGTTTTCTGCTTTCACATCTGCATAGCATATGAAATTGGACATAAAAATTGGGTCCAAATCACTTCAGTGGTTTTCAAGATTACGAAAAACCAGCGATTTGACACACCCACCACAAAAGTCCTTTCTGGTATCTATAGGAACCCACCCCATCGATGTATTTACGGCAAAAACTCGACTTCTGATTAAATAACGACCACCACACTTTTGTAAGGATACATCGGTTAAAGCTATATAAAAAAAAAAAAAATAAATAATAATAATAATAATAAAAAATAATAATAATAATAATAATTTATTGCTAAAATTACATAAATCAAGAAAAATGGTACAAATTGCAATTACCACCATTCTTTTCTCTAGCTCCGCGCGAGGAAGTAATAAAAATATGATCGAAAAGAAATATGTTCACAAATTAAGGAAAATTGCTGATACGATACGTATTGTATCCATACGCATTAGATATCGTATATAAAAGTATCGATACGAAATATCAATGTATCAGGACAACGCCCATGTGTGTGGGAGGTTGTAGAAATCATTGTAGTTCTAAGTATATATATATTACTTCGGTTAACTGGTAACCGAAATAAATTATCTTCTATTAACAGGATAAATCGCTAACCGTCCAATTACATCCTTTCTTTGAACAATACGTCGTGGATTAAAAAAATACCTTCTCCTTAATCGAAAGCATTGTCAAATCCAAAATAGCTGTCAACGTACTTGAATCTCTTTATCAGCTAGTGGTTTTGCTTATTTCGCAAGAGAATACTTCATAATTCTATGCTCTCTTCGATTTGAATCGGTAGATTAAACGTCGTTTCTGGATATTGCTACTGTCTGTCTTTTTTTATCTGATATTAAGTTTCTTGAAAACGCACCTTTCTTTCGGATGACGCCTAGGTCGAAAGTCTAACGTGCATATTGTCAACAGGATTGGCAATCGAGAAGGGTAAGGCTTATCTCTTGCACCTGAGTAATCTGAACATTTCATCAGGGCCAGGGATCATCGACGGTAAATGGGTGGCTCGGATGGAATAATCTTGAAATATCTTCAAGTATTAACGATAAATGGTATCTCTTAAAATGTCTCTGGTAAAATGGAACGCTTTAAGGCAAGGGTTGTTAATGTTTTTGCGATTACAGACCCTCAATCGATTGCTCAATGTGTCCCCATACCATCTTCGCCAGGCTCGCAAATCATCATCAGCTCTATTACTCACCATGACCCCAAAACATCTCAATAGCTTCATTTTACTTTATGCATGGATAGCTAGGAACACAGCAACTGGATAAAATATAAGAAATTTGTCATATTTATTTAAGAAAAATTTAAGGTGGACAGTGGCTTTAATTCTTTCAATTCGAAATTTACTGTTTAATTTCATATAAGTTTTTTAGATAAATTTATTTGAAAAACGGGCTATACCTCAAAAACGGTCAAGCTAACTTTCTAATGTTTATGTCATTCGGTTTATAGTAAAAATTTACATATAATATGATTATTTACTTAACATTATTGACATTATTTTTTACAACATTATTTTACATATAATATGATTTTTTACTTAACATTATTGATTCAATTTCATGTAATTTTTTTTAGATAAATTTATTTGAAAAACGGGCAAGACCTCAAAAACGGTTCAAGCTAACTTTCTAATGTTTATGTCATTCGGTTTATAGTAAAAATTTACATATAATATGATTATTTACTTAATATTATTGACATTATTTTTTACAACATTATTTTACATATAATATGATTATTTACTTAACATCATTGACATTATTTTTTACAACATTATTTATTTTAGATAAATTTATTTGAAAAACGGGCAATACCTCAAAAACGGTTTATACTAACTTTCTAATGTTTATGTCATTCGGTTTATAGTAAAAATTTACATATAATATGATTATATTTACTTAACATTATTGACTATACTGATTTTCTTAAAATATTTTTTCAAAATTTCGTTCGAAAATTTGGGGGTTCTTCCAAACGTTCGATCGTGTTTAAAATCAATAGGGATCCAGTATTCGTGAATCGTAATAATCGCACCAAATTATGTTCAAAATGCTCCATTTGTTCCTGAGATTGCTTTCACATTCTCAAAGAGACATACACATGCACATACACACACACAAACACAGACATTATTTATAAAACGTTCGATTTAATCCTTACTTTTGGACAGAAGGCGTGGCTCGCAGAAAAGCCCACCGGGAAGAAAATTGGACCACAATTCATTAACGGTAATGTGTTTGCAATTTTTATGCATTTGCTTGAAAAATCACGAAAAAATAAAATAATGTAGTAATTAAAGCAATGTTAGAATGCAAAGATATGCACACAACGTTTCGCAAAGCTGTAGATTTGTCCGAATCTTACTTTTTCGAATGCACCGAATTAGGGATCAGATTATCTAAAAAATGCGACTTTCGATGTTTTTAAAAATAAACAAATTGATATGGGAATGGAATTATGGATTCTACGGTCTTATGGATTCGATTCTAAGATCATTAGAAAGAATGTGCTTGATTTTTCCGATAGTGTCAAGATGGAAACTCTGTGATAATATTTTCGTTGCCAAGGAACCGATTTGTGTGAAAATCCGATCAACATCATGCTAAGACAGAGAATAACTAAATAATTAATTCATATTTTTAAGTAATCTCACCTAGGTATGTTGTAGCAGGAGATTAGCTAACCCAATACCGAATTTCGTAACTTCCCGAAGCTTCGACTTTCCACTACAGACGACACCCACACAGACAGACGAGCAGACATACATCTTCTTTTGTTATGTATAGGATTAGAATTACAAATTTAGATATTCATTTTATTTTCAAAATCATTCTCGAGTTATCTTTAATCACCTCCATTTACATGCGAATGTCTTATTACAAGGTTATCTCCCATGTTTAAATAGTTAAGAATTCGCTTAGCAGCATCATAATTCAGTCTACACCCCGGTTGTAGAAGGCGAATGAATATATGCCACACAAAATTATGGTATACTAGAAAATGTACCCGGCGATGCCCTGGATTTTAACCAGAGATTAATTGAATTCAATAATTACATTTTTCAAGAGTCAACCGGGTTGATATTAGGAAAAGAAAGATCAATCATGCATAAAGCATCGATTATGAAACACTTTCCAACTGCAATGCAATTTTATTTAAACATCTCTAAAATGCGATACATTCAGCGGCAATATTTTTAAAATTATCACAATATTACAATAATTTATTATATTTGAAAACTTCAAACTTCATGGAAAAAAATGAACTTTATTCAAATGACTTCATCGAAATATAAATCGCCTGGCTCTCTATGTAAAAGCAGTAAATATGTCATTCCTTTCATTCATCACAATACTACAATAAATTATTTTACTTAAAAACTTAAAACCATGGAGGTAAAAGTGCTTTCTAACTCTATGCTTAAAACTTCATCGGAAAAGGCAATGATATAAAATCGTCTTCTTCTCTATGTAAAATCAATGAATATTTCATTCATATAAGCTTTATTCCAGCTAAATAATTCTGCAGTAAAAAATTTAGCAATTCTTATATAACTCATCTTATAGCTTGATGTGTTTACATTCTGCATACGTTAAAATTAGGCTTCGTGGTAGAAATAATCAAAGTTTGATGATCATTTAAACTCAAAAATATTGTAAATGCGTTGTCGCAGTATAAAGATGCACATGAATTACGTAAAAATAAAGCTGTTTTAGGACGGATACAACGCTAAATATAAATTAAAAAGAACTTTAAAAATCACGATTTGGACACAAGATGGATGTCATATTTTATTTTGAAGTGAGTCACTTGATCTCTTCATATAATATGGATGTAATTATTATTTTAATTTTTATTTAAAAATCTACCAACTATATTTTGCTAAAAAATTTTTTATATATTTTATGGGATAATTTGAATATTTTCTAAAATTTTTGAAGTAATTTGTGAATTTTAAATTCGCTTAAAAAATGTTTGAAAAATTAGGTCTCATAGGTCTCAATGTATTTCATTTTTTCAACCCGTGTTCAATCCAAAACTAATTGGGTGCTATTATTGACTGTCTGAACAACATACTAAAATTTCATTTTGAGTACGTCATTTTTACGGCAGTAATCGTGCGAACGGACAGACAGATAGAATGACAAAATTCATAAACACTTTTCAGCTATGTTGTAAAATATTAAAAATGAATCTTTTAATTCCTGGCAATGCCATTTAAGAAGTGTAATTTAAATTATTGAGTTTTCTGCAGAAAGATAAAACATGCTGGTTTCTTTCTTGATTTTTCAATTTGAAGATTTTTTTTCTATTAATCAGGTGCTGGCCCTCGTCCTCGAAAACCCCAGCACTATGTCAATGAACGACAGTGAACAAAAGTATACTTGCAGTTGGAATTGTACAGAAACACAATATTTGGTAATATTTAGCTTTAGAAGCGCCACCAATCCAGAGAAACTGTGGAGAATTTAGTTTTACAGATAGCGAAATTAAAAGAAATTGATTTTAGTTTTAGAAACGTGCAATAGAAGGCGCTACCAATCTAATTTCGGTCGGTTTTCAACTATTAAATTCATAACATTTTAACTAATTCAGATTTTTAAAAAAATTCGATGAGACGAATTTTCTTGGGAGTCGAGGTATTGCTGCACCAAATTTCATGGATACACGACGCTTAGATTTTCCGCTACAGACGTCACAAACAGACAGATATATTTTTTTATTAGTAAGTAAAAAACACTTCGTGCTAAGGATGAGGTAAACTTGTGCAACATATTTAAGCACAAATAAAATACTAATAATGCAGCACATTTTTATGCTGCATTGGTATTTTATTTCTTTTTAAATACGTTGCTCAAGTTTTCCTTATCTTCTTTTATTATCAAATTTTCTTGCTGTCATTGCAGATATCGGTTATTCCATGCTGACGAGCACATAATAAGCACAAGACCGGTCCACGGATGAGAGCGTAGTGCTATAAATCAGTCTTGCTCCTCTTTGATACAAATAATTAACCTTTGGACGGGAAAGATATTATTTACGAAACAGATTGATTCCTTTAATGAAGTATATGCTATAAAGAAGGTTTTAGTTTTCAGTACATGGTTCCTAGTAAAATCCCTAGGCATCTCAGTAACTTTGTAAGGAAAGGCTCTTGATAGTACACGCTCTCTTTATAGTAAAGTGGCCATATTCGATCGAATAAAAGTGATGGCAACTCCCATAGTAGAGAATTTAAAGAGAGAGATTTCGACCTTGGCAACAAAGCGAAATAAAATAAAATGTGTTCTGAGGTCCACCCGATAGAAGTCATACTTGTGTGGAAAAGAGTGTAACTATACTACTATGAATCATTCTTTAGGTTTAAGGGAAAACATAATCGTTCTCGGGTCACAATCAATTTCGGCATTTTGATTAATTAGCACTGGCTAACAGTATGGATACAATTATTGCTCTAATTGTTTAGCGCCTCCTAAAAACACAAAAGTCAATGTCAAAAATCATTCTCTTACATTAAAAACTAATTTTGTTTTAAACGATGACATTAAAAATGTTGATTATTTAATAATTGGGCGCCATTTTCATTAATTCAGCTTCATTTTACTAATGTGACAACATTTTCGTCAATTTGGCGATTTTTCGATCGGCCATAAATTGCTCTAATAATTTTCGAAAAGGAATAAGAATGTATAGATTCCTAAATGAAAAAGTAAAAAGAAAACAGAATGGATAAATTGTATTAGAGATGAATGCAAGAATATCGCTTTTTCGCTGCAGTCGGTGATAAGTGCGCCAGAACGGATACGTTCTACTGAGGTCACAAGGAGAGTGGTGCTGGTTCAAGGCAAGGTAAAGTTGACCTTGGGTTCAGGGTAAGTAGAAGAAGTATGTTTGGCGCTAATTCAAGGCAAGTGGAAGCTTGTTTGTGCGTTTCTCACTGTGACCCAACGCCGTGGCGCGACCGAGCATTTGCGATTTTAGGAGAGAAACTTGAACTAAAATTGTTACAGAGGGCATTTAATTGGCACAGTATGGTTATTGGCGAATAGCTGTCCTATCCAAGAATAATACAATAAATAACACTAACCTGAATTAAAATTTAGTGTAGAGCCTGTTTAAAATGCCCACCGTCAGAGATAATGCACATTTGAATTTTAGAAAGAATATTACCGAGTACTTTGATAATCATTGCAGGTGTCACCGTGTTAGAGGCTCTGATGATGGAACTTTTTGACAGATATTTATTGCCTTCCGCATACGCGTTTCGTTTGTTCCTGGTGCCGATTCCTACTCATTAGCTAATCCTCTACAATTTTATAATTGACTTGCTTCTTCTATCTCACTTTGTTGCTCAGTTCGTTATTCTAACTTTTTAAATTCTCCGCTAGGGACACTGTAATCACTTTTAATCGATCAGGCATTGTCACTTTACTGTATCCGGACTTAACGTGTACATTCATGGACCTATCCTCACAAAGTTATTGGGTGCTTTATGACTTTCCTAGAAATCCTGTATATTTTGTTTTTCTAAAATTGAGGTTTTTTGAACAACCATATTTAAGAATACATAAAAAATGAAAATTTTGACACAGGAATTCAACTGCATATGATTTATATTGTGAACTAGCAGCACACCCGTTCTTCGTTCGGAATATATAATATAAAGGAACTTAAAATTCACAATCATGTGCAAATTCCTATAGTATTCTAAATGATATTGTTATTCAAAACATTCTAAATATTTTATTTAATTCTCTGAAAAAGAAGTAAAAGAATCTCTATTCTCGCTATGCAAAATCATCTTCACAGGCAGATCTGAAGATATAACAGTACCATTTTTATTCTGTTTCAATAATTGGCTAAACACAACATACGAGTTTGATAACTTTTTGCGAAAATAAAATCGATTGCAGAAGAAATTAAAATTATCAACAATTCTCGTAATCTTAAACACCGAAGGACGTAATTGATATAATCCAGCCCAAAATGCAATACCATTCAGTTATAAAATTTATATTTATTTCCATTTCTCCCATTATTTAAATCGGAAAAAGATTAATAAAAATCGTCTGTAGTATAAACACTTTTGATTTAATCGCTTTGTTAATAAAATATAATTTTCTTCAAATACATTTGCGAAAAAAATATAGTCTGCATAATGCTATTTTTATGAAAGGTATAATTGTGCTTTTTAACACTTTACAACAAAGTTGAAAAGTGTTTATTTATGACTTTGTTCATTCTGTCTGTCTGTCTGTCTGTTTGTCTATCTGTCCGTTAGCACGATAACTGCCGTAAAAATGACTTAATCAAAATGAAATTTTAGTATGTTGTTCAGACGATCTGTAGGACCTATGGGAATATAAATGAATAATATCACCCAATTAGTTTTGGATTGAACCCGGGTTGAAAAAATGAAATACATTGAGCCCTATATGGGACCTAATTTTTCAAACATTTTTTAAGCGGATTTAAAATTCACAAATTGCTTCGAAAATGTTAGGCAATATTCATATTGTTCCATAAAATATATAAAAAAAAATTCAGCGAAATATATTCAGTAGTTTTTTAAATAAAAATTAAAATAATAATTACACCTCTTATATGAAGCGATCGCGTGACCATGATATGAAACGATCACGTGACCCACTTCAAAATGATATATGGCATCCATCTTGTCTCAAAATCGTGATTTTTAAGTTCTTTTTAATTCATATCGAGTGTTGTATCCGTCCCAAAACCACTTTATTTTTGGTTAAATTCTGTGCATCTACATACTGAAACAACGCAATTACAATATATTTGAGTTTAAATGATATCCAAATTTGATTATTTCTACAACGAAGCCTATTTTTCACTTATGTAAAATGTAAATAGCAAAATATGTAGAATGAGTTGTATTAGAATTGCTGTATTTCTTTAACACAAAATTATTTAGCTTATAGAGTCTGTATAGCTGATATGAATGAAATATTCATTGATTTTACAAAGAGAAGGACGATATTTTTCGATGAAGTTTTAAGCATAGAGTTTAATTACTTGTAGCTCCATGGTCTTAATTTTTAAATAAAATAAATTATTATAGTATTGAGATGAATAAAATGAATGGGAAATTATTTATGAATGAAATGCGGCTTTTATAGAGAGAGCCAGGTGTGTTATTTTTTCTATGACGTCATTTGAATGAATTTCAGTTGTTTTCGATGAAGTTTTCAAATATAATAAATTATCGTAGTATTATGATAATTCTAAAATTATTACCGAGGAATGTATCGCATTTTAGAGATGTTTAAAACAGGCAATTTATATTTCAATACCGTCATTTGAATGAAGTTCATTTTTTTCTATGAAGGTTTAAGTTTTCAAATATAATAAATTAATGTAGTATTGTGATAAGTTTCAAAATATTACCGAGGAATGTATTGCATTTTAGAGATGTTTAAATAAAATTGCATTGAAGTTGGAAAGTGTTTCATAATCAATGCTTTAAGCATAATTGATCGTTATTGTTTATTAAGATCCCGACAACCTCTCAAAACATGGACTAAATTTTAAGTGAGGTTTTTTTCAAGGCTACCCACAAAATGTTACCAAATTCGGGACAGCTATTCTATCGTGATGATGAATCAAACAAGCAAACAAACAAACACACAGACAGATAGATTTTCAATTTTATTTATATAGAAGTGCAGTGGTACAAACCGTATTTCATTAATATCCAAGTAATAAAATTTGTAAATATGGTTTTCTTAGAAAAATCATCATATTCTTTGAAAAGCTTAAGACTCGCACAACTAGGGGTGAATTTTTTTTTTCTCACTTTCGTCTCATCTTTTCTATTCTAACCCTATTTTGATGTGCCTTGCACCCGCCTACCTATTGTTTAAAGTATCTTGCCCAGGATAAGCTGATTTCATAAAAGATGCGCTTATATGATATCTGTGTTTTATCCGTAGTATCGGATCATCCGCTATTCGGATGCAGTTTCCTGTTTGGTGTGTATGTGTGGGTTTTGAAAGTTCATCGAATCAAAATTAAAAATATATCTCTAATCCGAAAGGATGAGAAAAGAGGGTGTCTTTGTATGCGAAATTTGAAATTTAAGTTTCATTTAATTTTCTTTTCTCAGCAGTGAGCGTCCATCGTTAGGTTTATAGTGTTGTTGTTGAGACCCAGACCGTCCGATCTACCAGAAAGGTGTAAGGTAACCGTTTGGGCAGCCGGGAAGTGCCACCCAATTTAGACCGGAACCCAGTGGGGGAGGCATCCACAGGGACCGTACCTTCCTTCCCCTACCACCAACCTCTCGGAAGGACTTACGGACCCACATGTTTAACGTAATCGTACTCCGCATGAACAGGGCGGCAGTTGTGGCAGCGTGCAAATCCAGCTCGCAAACCACCGGGCTACCGCGCCCGAAAAGGGCCAACAGCACGCGGTGTTCCCAGGTGGTCACCCACGCAAGTACTAACCGCGCCCGATGCTGCTTGACTTCGGTGATCTAACGAGAACTGGTGTTTTCAGCACTGTAGGGTCGTTGGTTTAGGTTTATAGTGTGAATAAACTCAACAGAAAGATGAGAACTTTATTCTTATTTGGGCAAATAAGCAATAAATGTGACAAGCGAAAAATTAATTTTTTTTAATATTGTTACTAGTATTTAAGCATCCCAAATCTAGGAAAAGCTAACACTCTTAAAAGCTACATCTTCAGATGCAATTTTTTTTCAATGAATTTTATGTTGTTTAACAATGTATGAGGGGCTATAGTATTTTAAATGATATTGTTATTCAAAATATTATATTAAAATATGTTATTTAATTCTCCGAAAAAGAAGTATAAGAATCTCTATTCTCGCTATACAAAATGATCTTCACAGGGAGATCTGAAGAGAAGATTGGAAGATATAACCGTACCATTTTTATTCTGTTTCAACAATTGGCTAAACACAATATATGAGTTTAATAACTTTTTGCAAAAATAAAACCGATGATAAAAGAAAGTAAAATTATCAATAATTCTCGTAATCTTTAAACCCGAAGGACGTAATTAATATAATCCAGTCAAAAATACAATACCATTTATTCATAAAATTTATATTTATTTCCATTTCTTCATTATTTAAATCGGAAAAAAATGAATAAAAATCGTATGTCGTATAAACACTTTTGATTTAATCACTTTGCTAACAAATATAATTTTCTTCAAATACATTTGCGAAAAAAATATAGTCTGCATAATGCTATTTCTGTGAAAGATTTAATTGTGCTTTTTTATTACGATCTCGACAACTCCTGGTCGTATAAACTCAAAATATGGACTAAATTCTAAGTGGGACTTTTCTGAGGCTATCCACAAAGTTTTACGAAATTCGGGACTGCCATTCTATCGTGATGATGAATCAAACAAGCAAACAAACAGACACACAGACAGATAGATTTTCAATTTTATTTATATAGAAGTGCACATGTACAAATCGTATTGCTTTGATATCCAAGTAATAAAATTTGTAAATATGGTTTCTTAGATAAAACATCATATTTACTTGAAAAGCTTAAGACTCGCACGACTAGGGATGAATCGTTTTTTCTCACTTTCGCCTCATCTTTTCTATTCTAATCCTATTTTGATCTGACTTGCACCTAGGGTAAGCTGATTTCATAAAAGGTACGCTTATATGAGATCTGCAACCCGTAGTGTTGGATCATCCTCTATTCGGATGCAGTTTCCTGTTAGGTGTGTATGTGTGGGTTTTGAAAGTTCACCGAATCAAAATTAAAAATATTTCTCTAATCCGAAAGGATGGGAAAAGAGCGTTTCTTTGTATGTGAAATTTGAGTTTCATTTCATTTTCATTTTACAGCAGTGAGCGCTCACTATTAAGTTTATGGTGTGGAAGACCCAGACCGTCCGACTCATTCGAGGGCTAGAGCAGCTATTTGGACGGTCGGTAGGTTTATGGTGTGGAAGACACAGGCCACCCGACTCACCCTAGGGTATGAGCAGTAAAGTGAGTGGCCGGACAGTAGGTTTATGGTGTTGAAGACCCAGGCCACTCGACTGACCCAACTGTTTTCAGTAGCCGTTTGAGTGGCCGGAGTAGGTTTGTGGTGTGGAAGACCCAGACCGTCCGACTCGTTTTAAGACATGAGACGACCGATGTTTATGGTGTTGGAAGCCCAGACCATCCGACTCGTTCAGGGACATAAGCAGCTGTTTGGACGGCCGGGAGGTTTATGATGTCGAAAACCCAGACTACTTGACTCGCCCTAAAGCATGAGCAGCAATTTGAGTGGCCGGGGGTCGAGGGAGGTGGATAAACTGAACAGAAAATTCTTATTTGGACTTCATTCTTATTTGGACAGATAAGCAATAAATGTAACAATCGAAAAATTGATTTTTTTGCTCCCTGAAGTATTTTAATATTGTTACTAATATTTAAGCCTGCCAAAGCCAGGGAAAAGCTAACACTCTTAAAAGATGCAACTTCAGATGCAATTTTTTTCAGTAAGTTTTGTGTTGTTTAACAATGTATGGTACTTATCGTCGAAAATATTTGTATTAATTGAAAATTGGCCCAGTTAGATACTGTCACGTTGTCGAGTTTCAAGTCTCCGGTGGGGACTTCCGCAGAATTCTGAGAGGCTTTACCCCTTATCCCATTTTGTCCACTCCGGAAAAAATCAGCTCCATTACGTTTGGTCCAGTGGTCGATACTATAAGTGTTGAGACCCAGACCGTCCGACCTACCAGAAAGGTGTAAGGTAACTGTATGGACGGCCGGGATACTATAAGTGTGCAAAGATTCAGCTTAAGCCACCGAAGAGCTTCTTGAGGTTCTGAAAAGTCTTTCGAAAAACCTAATTTTCTCCTCTCCGGAGGGAAATCGAAAACCAGTTCAATCCCGATTCTGCACCATAGTCGATATTATAAGTGTGCAAAGATTCAGCCTTCTAGGTTACAGGGCTTTGTTGTTGAAAACCCAGACCGTCCGACTCATCCAATGGACTTGAGCAACTATTTGGACGGCCGGGAGGGTTTTGTTGTGCCAGGATCGACAGAAATGTGTTAAACGCGTTAGACAATGGGCAATTCCGACCTCTTTTTTTTTTTTTTCGATTCAAAATGTTGCAAAATGGGCAAAAATATAATTTTTTTTATTCTTCGAGCTGTATTTCATGTTTTATTAGCAGTCAAAGTTCGCCTTTCTGACTGTCGCGGGAAAACGACCCATTTTGGCGCGCACGGAATGTGACGTCAGAAGGCTCGTCCGCGGCTCGCGTCTTCGAGAATTCGTGAATAAGTTTGATTACATTCTGAAAGTTTCGATAATTATAATTGTTTCTTCCGTCCCAGCCGAATAGTTATAAGTATTGTACCTCTCTAATGTGCCCGACTACTAGTTTTACATTTGTATTTATATCTGTGCTAAAAAATGATGTTTTTCGTAAAAAATAGTCTGAAGCTCAGGAAGCCAGATTGTAAACAAAATTCACCACTGTCATTAAAGAGTGTTCATTACGTATGTTATGATAATAAATCAGTAACTGTATAATCCAATTTTCAAAGCCTAATTATGAGAAGTTATTTCTTTATGATTTAATAAACTTTGGAAATCCTTAAGGGTGTCCACTATTGGTTCGGCACTCTATTTTTAGTTTTGCTGTTACCGATGAATTTAAAGCCAGATTCAAAGTGGATTATTGACTTTGTACCCGGTTTGGTGTGTGATGTTTGTAGTTAATTTAGAGAATATAAAAAATTCCGTGCATGAAACATTTTTATGCCAGTATACTGCAGTGAGCAGTTGCAATTTAGTATTTTCATTAAGTATATGAGCTTTTGAAAAGTTATAAAATAAATTTTATCTAAAAAGAAGAAATTACAAATTTGAAAATAGAAATTAAATGGAAAATAATTTAAAATTGCTTCACCTATTCAGAATCATAAATGATTTACTGTTTATTATAGGTTTTAAAATATAATATTATAAGAAACAATTTAAAACAGATGCTTTTAATTTAAAAATAAATTATTAAATATTATATTTAGGATCCTCACAAATCATATAAATATAATAAAAAATATATGCATAAAAATATATATACATGTAAACATAAATACATTAATATTATTTTTAAATCCCAGAAAAAATACACCACTCAATCTAAACTTTCGGTTTAAATTTACTGTATAAAAAACGTAACTATAAAAGGCTATTTGCACTCAAAAAATTATGGAGCACATTACGCCCCCCCCCCCCCCCCCCGAAAAAAAAAAAAGAAAGAAAACAGCGGTGGGTCGTCCAGTATGATGAAGTCGAAATAGTTTTGCGTAAATAGTATTTTGTAAAATAAAACTTCAGTAAGATTCGATTTGTTCCATTTTTTTTTTCAGACTCATTTGTTTCTTTTACAGGCTTTCAAAGTCCTACAAATTACTTGCTAACTCTTTATAGCTAACTGGCACTTGCAGTTTTCGTACCGACTTCATCTGGATACTCCGATTTTAAATATGCAATTTTCTCAAAATATGCAATTTTTTTTATTAACTTGCTTTGCGGTATATATATTAAACTTAACAATATATCTGACGAGATTTTACATTCAAGTTAATTATAAACTTGTCTGGCGGCACATAATTACGTACTTGATTATCTATATTTCCATGTATTATGCTTAAACCTCACCAATCATTAAACATTATTAGAATCCCCAAGTTTATTTAGCCTTCTAATTTTTTTAAACAAAATTAAATATCTCGTGCTTGTGCACCCATATTTCACTAAGGAGTAAGTAAAAACACTGGGCTGCAACAATCGTGATATTTTAAATGTTGCAGCTTTCCCAGCTATTGGAAAATCCAGGTTAAAAACTAAGCTATCGAAATTACAACCACTCGATCCAAAACTCAATTATATGCACAAGTCATATACACTTGCCCAATTATATACACTTATAATAACCCAATTATATACACTTGCAAGAGAAAATAGCCACAACTTCTTGCTTATTGTCCATAGCTAGCACTCTTAGTTTTTGAGATATAAGCATTACAAACTTGTAAAACAAAAAAATTTCAATCTTCTTCAAATTGACCAGACGATTACGCGAAAACTAAGTCAATAAGGTTCAATAAATTAACTTTTTTTTTCACAAATTAGATTCAGAAACTAAATTTGCTAATACATATTTTTGTCGCTTACTATTTATATCTATCTATTGAAATTTGAGTGAAATTAAGAAAAATCAAAAAATCACTCGCTCGGACAGATGCTTTAAGTGTTTTCTAAAAAGTTCCAAAGTATTAAAATTATTTTATACACTCTAAAAAGGAAAAAAAAAAAAAAAAAAAAAAAAAGAAAAAGAAAAATCGATGTACCAAGAAAGAATTATCCAAATGAGACAAAATTTGGTACGTATAATGTGGATGTACAGTAAAAGAAATTATTAGAATTTCAGAACACTTGGATGATTTATTGCACTGAAAGATCTACACAAAGTGAGTACGTCAACATGGCGTTGGTTCACCTCGCCTTGATACAAGCTGTTACCCGACGTGGCATTGATGCATAAAGTTGCCGGATGGTGTTCTGAGAGATGTCGTTCCAGATGGCCTCCAATTGACGAGCTAATTCATCTACATTCTGGGATGGTCACAGGCGACGCTCCATCTCAGCCCAAATGTGCTCAATAGGCGAGAGATCTAGGGATTTGACTGGCCAAGGAAGCGTGTCGTAAGCACGCAGACAATCAATAGAGAGGCGTGCCATGTGTGGCCTGGCATTATATCTTACTGAAAAGTTAGCCCGGGGTGTCGCGAAAGGAATGGCAATACAACGGGCCATAGAATATCGGCAACATACCGTTGTGATGGTGCCACGGAGGACTATCAAAGGGGTCCGGCTATCAAACGAAATGGCACCCCAGACCATAACTCCCTGTTGTCGGGTCGTGTGACAGTAAGAGCAGGATCTTGACGATGGCCGGGCTGTCTCCAGACACGTCTGCGCTGGTCATCGGGACTCAGTTCTAAACGGGACTGATCACTGAAGACAATTCGTTCCTAACCCGAATAATTGCACGTTGATCGGGCCAAGTACCATTGCAATCGCTGTTGACGGTGCATACTGGTCAGTGGTAGGCGGCGTAATAGGCGCCACGAGTATAGATTCCGCTCCCGTAGTCTTCTATTAATAACCTGGGTGGTCACTTCCGTGTTTGTCATACGTTGGATGGTTGATAACGACGAATCTTGGGCTGTCACAGCTGCTCTGACAATCACTCATCTTCCAGTTCTATCGTCTCCCTGGGCCGTCCGCTGCCCACTTGCCGCTGAAATCTGCCATTCCGGACCCATTCCTGCCAACATCGTCTAATTGCTGCATCGCTCCTACCCACATGCCGAGCGATTCGCCGGTGTGCCCATCCAGCCTCATGCAGTCCGGCCGCACGCCCTCTTTTAAACTCCTTCATATGCTCGTAGTGGCCGCGAATTCGCCGGCGAGGCATTGTTACAATAAGGTACGTAAACGTAATCGAAATCCACTGCACATTTTGTTCCTGAAAGCGAGGTTCGCTCCTTATATATACCACCATGGTGCTCAGTGTCAGTGCGCTGTAGTTCTGACTATTCATTTATTGGCTGCGAATTTTTTATCATTTGCATATTTGGTCGACAGGTGTTTGCATGTACAATTTCATTACTATCGGATTTTTTTGTCTTAGAGTGTATATTCATAATCTGGACCAACAAAACAAGAAAAAAATATGTACATTTGTATCTATCAACTTTGGAGAAATTGGCGTCCAAAGTGTTTGCATTTTTCGTAATGCTCCGATTTCTACCACAAATACCCCAAACGTAGATGTAATTCATATAATAATAATAATAATAATAATTATTATTATTATAATAATAAACCTTCAAGAAAAGGGTATCAAGTTTACACCTCGAGTTTCAGCTGTCAGAAAATATTTATTGTTTCTGAAATAGAGCGCCATCACAGTAAAATCGATCTTAGGCAAATTGCCTGATTCCCCTTCAAAAACTAGGATCAAAACCAGGATCCATGTTTTCAATAAAATAAAATAATCAGCAAATGATCTAAATTCAAAAAGACCAAGTATAAAACATTTTCAACACACCAAGTATATATGCAAAAATTCAATTGTGCACAAAATTAAACCCCAACTACCCTGCAAATATCTCAAGGCGAAACGCAATAGAATGTTGCATCTTAGATCGAACGGGGAATATGACGTCACAGCCAATCACGGGGCGTTTTGTGTTTACTCAGATTTTGCGGTTTTTCTTTTCTTGATATTTAAACAAATAATTGTTTTAAGAGATTTCCGCTTGGATATTTGGAATCAGAAAAATATTCTCTTTAAATATGAATTGGTTTTAAGAGTTAAAAAAAAAAAAAAATCGGAGTTGTCCATTATATATAGTAATGTATATATAGTTAATTACATATAGTTTCCGAATCCACTAGAACGTTAGAGATATATCGGCGGGTTATCAGAGATACGAGCACTTTCTAGAAGTTTCTATGGAGAGTATATAAGGAAGCCATTGCTAAGTTGGAGAGTAATTGACATGGTATGAGCCAAATTGAATTGTGACATACGTCAGTGTTTTGATAATAGTACCTGCTATTTTATGAATTAGTTGAGCATTTAATTGATGTTTTATTGTACCTGATAGTTGTTTAATGATTTTGTAAGACAATTATCGAGCCATATTCGCAGTAACTGTTCTTGTATATGCTTATTAGTACTTTTAAATAAATGCGTTAGTTATCCAAAAATTTCGACTCACTTTTGTATTCTGAGAGTATACCCACAATTTAAGAGGATACTTCATAATTATAGTAGCAAATTTCAAATGCTAAACTGGCGGTTTTACTAATTGAGATATTTATTAGGGGCAGGGATTGTTTAACAAATTAAATTTTGAATTTTTATGAAATTAGCAGTTGCGGGGGAAGCACCTAAGAAACAGGTGATTCAAAATTTGTTTTAGTAAAAACATATATGGCAAATTTGATTGCCAACGACCGACTCAGATTCTATCATCCATTATCGATTACTTTTACTTTCCCTGCAATACATGGAAAGGGAAAGTATTGGAATCATGCCGAAAATCGCAACTCGAGTTTTCGACGGATCTACACGTTTTGCGACCTCTAGAACACGAAAAGCTATTTTTGGCGTAATGTCTGTGTGTTTGTGTGTATGTGTCTGTGTGTGAGTGTTGTTGTTGAGACCTAGACTGTCCGACCTACCAGAAAGGTGTAAGGTAACTGTTTGGACAACCATGAAGAGCCACCCAATTTAGACCGGAACTCAGTGGGGGAGGCATCCATAGGGACCGTACGCTCCTTACCCTACCACCAACCTTTCGGAAGGACTTACGGACCCACATGTTTAACGTGATCGTACTCCGCGTGAACACGGCGACAGTTTTGGCAGCGGAGGGAATCGAACCCGGGCCTATCTAGTGCAATTCCCGCGCGCTAACCACTGGGCTACCGCGTCCCCCTGTGTGTATGTGTGTTTGTCTGTCTATCTGTGCAGATTTTGTATACACTCTAACTGGGAAACTAATTGACCAAATTTTATAACATTTGGTAGGTAAGTCTCTTGTGGGTGACCCTGGCGCTGATTAGATTTTGGTACGATTCAGGATAAAAGAACCTGCCTTTTTTTTCGAAATGGCTCGCAAGAATTGTCTATATCTACTCTAACTGAAAAACTAATACACTAAATTTCATAAAATTTGGTAAATAAATCACTTATAGGTTAACCTGGTGCTGATTAGCTTATTGGTACGATTCGGTTAAATAAAACCTGCTTTTTCTTGCTAAATTGCCCACATAAATCGTTAAATCTAAAAATAAAAGACTACGTATACTCAAATATATCAATTGAATGCTTATTTTAAACGTAATTTTTGACGATGAAAATAATACGACAAACCCCATTAGTCTAGGACTAACCGTTCTCGAGATATTTTAGTTTTTTCGCATTTTCGCTACGCCATCTTTGGAAGTAAGTCCAGTTACCAAATGAGAACAAAAATTGAATTAAAAGTGCAAATTTGGTGTCATTTAAAATAATTATGGCTGTTTTTTTTTTGTGTGTGTGTGCAATTAAATTCAACTTAATGAATTATTGAAGAAATAAAGATAACGCGAATATGAGTCTGCGGGCGGGGAAAGTCATGTGCTGCCCACATCAGATTTTTACTACTGCTAGCAGTTATTATTTATGCAAGTGCAAATTATTTGTACTCAATCGAATGCCAAGTCAACTTAGTCTGTTTCATTCTGTGCCTGTTCCTCTTTCATATTACACTGCGATCAATCCTGTTTCATCCGGTGGCTGCGGATTAGCGGATGCCAGACACGTGCTTTTTTTTTTTTTTTGTTTTTTTCTTTAGATTTCTTTCCTATTTCATTTTTTTGGATGATCCTTTTACACGTGAGAAATAATTATCATTAGCTGAATATATGATTTCGCATCTCACTTATTTAATGAATGGGAATTAAAGGTCTGCACATTCTCGTGTCGGGCCGTACTTTTCATGTGCAGTTTCGACTCGGCTCGGGTTCGAGCCGAATAGAAAAATTTTCAAGCCTTGGTAGACTCAACAAGGTCCATGTTTTGAAATGTTATAAATTAATATTTATAAAAAATTGCGTGAAAAATTATTGTTATAGCAATGTGCGAAGAAAAACTAGAAAAGAAACGCCTTTTTACGTTGTGCCGGGCACATATTTAGCTCACATTTATGATTTTATTAGTTGATTCTATGAAAAATCATGGACATTTTTTTATGTATTGTATCCCAAGGAGTTTAAATATACTGAAATCACACCTTAGAAAACATTCAAAAAGGATTGGATATTATAATATCTGATTGTCATGGTACCAGGTTGTTTAGTCCCCACTCAAGGGGGATTTGTCTCCACCTGCAGGAGACTAATCCCACTGGTCTCAGGAGTTCTTCTGTCACTCACACTCAATTATATTATTTTATACAGTAAAAATCATTGGTTCGGGCCGGTCCAGGTCGGGCTCAGGCATTAGATTTCAACATCTGTTCGGGTTCAGACCATGTTTAGAATTTTGAGCTTTTGAACTTTCGTTAACGATGGGCGGGGCTAAAATAATGTTTTATGCCGTTACTAGGTTCTAAGCTTCGAGGTGTAATTTAAGATATTAACTCTTTGGTTCGAAATAAATTCTACCCCCAAAATTGAGAATCTCTGCTTTTATTAGTTTTGTGCTCATTGATCATGTTATAACCTGGCCTCTGCTGACGAACGGCAATGACGGCGAAACCATGATCTGAAAACCAGGGCGGCGAACCAGCCGTTTAGACGGCCGGGGTCCATGGGTGGTGTAATGGGTTATCAATTGAAGTTCTTGCTTTTATGTAACGCCCTGTTAAAGGTACTCACTGTAGTCGATACAGTTCGTCTCGGTGGTCAAAATCTGCTGTTGCGTTGCTGTCGTTTATCGATATTTGAGCATCTGTATAGGATGCGCGTCAACATTAAATACTGATATGAATTTCTCTTATATTGATATTTGTATTTTTAAAACAATGGATTATGTTAATTTGTGAAGTTTTACGACTTACTGAAAGTTTCTCAGGATATTTAACCGTGTGTCTTAAGCTATTGATGGGAGATATGTTGAAATTTGGTCAATCAAGCAGTTTGTTGAACTGTGGTTTTATCAGATCATGAAGTTAAAGCTTCTGTATCCATTCTTCAATCGAAGAACTATTTTTGTGAGATTCGTTTATGACTCGCGCTTACTAAGAATTGCTTTTTGCTTCCCTTTAATACCTGGTCGATAATCCTATTGTTTTTCTATTGGACTCGGATAATCCGATTTCAGGGAGGCCCTTCATTCTTGGGATTTTGTTCTGTATCTGTGTTTCAGATTAGGCCTTAAAATAGGGCTCCCCCAACCTTTTACCACCAGCGAGCAGCAGCCGTATCTTATATTCTTCCAGGGAGCACCAAAAAAGCATTCATTTATTTAAGAGTAGCTAAGAACAAAAGTTAGTATATAAATATATAACTAGTCTTCCCATATTTTAATTAAAAGTGTTTTTCATGTTTCTTTAATTTTTACAATCTTACTTAATGAAGGAAGATGTGTGTGTGTGTGTGCGCGTGTGTGTGCGCGTGTGTGTGCGTGCGTGCATGCGTGTGTGTGCGTGCATGCGTGTGTGTGCGTGCATGCGTGTGTGTGCGTGTTTGTATGCGTGTGTGCGTGCGTGTACGTGTTTGTATGTGCGTGTGCTTGTGTGTGCGTGCGCGTGCGTGTTTGTGTGAGTGCGTGTTTGTGTGAGTGTGTGTGCGTGTGAGTGTGTGTGCGTGTGAGTGTGTGTGCGTGTGAGTGTGTGTGCGTGCGCGGGCGCGCGGTCTGTAGCGAGAAATCTAAGCGTCGTACGGCCGTGAAATTTGATACACAGGTATTTCAAAACTCGGGACTATGCACCTCGGCGTTATTTTTTAAAAATTAGAATTATTTTTTAATATTTTATGTTTTATAATTTTTCATACAAATCTGTTCTTTAGCGACCGAAAATGCACTCGGTTGCAAAAGAATATATGCACCTATAAACATCTGAACTACAAACGCGAAACTCGGCATGCAAAGGTTTTTTACTTTCCCTGCAATACATGGTAATGTATAGGGAAAGTATTGGAATCATGCCGAAAATCGCAACTTGAGTTTTCGACGGATCTACACATTTCGAGGACCTCTAGAATACGAAAAAACTATTTTTAGCGTGACGTCTGTGTGTCTGTGCAATGTATGTATCCACTGTAACTCAAAAACTAATGGACCGAATTTCATAAAATTTGGTATGTAAGTCACTTGGGTGAGACTCTGGTGCTGATTAGTTTTTGGTAGAATACGTAAAAACAGAACCCGCCTTTTTTTTGCGAAATGGCCCTTAAAAATTTCATTTATCCACTCTAGCTAAAATACTAATTGACCAAATTTCACAAAATTTAGTAGATAAGTTACTTGTAGGATGATCTGGTGCTGATTAGATTTTGGTATGATTCGGAAAAGAACAACCTGCCTTTTTTTACGAAATGGCCTTCAAAAATCGCCAAAATCTAAAATAAAAAAAGTACGTATGTTCAAATATATCCATTAAATACTTATTTTATACGTAATTTTTAACGAAGAAAAGAATAAGACCAACTCCATTACACTAAGACTAGCCGTTTTCGAAATATTTTAGTTTTTTTTGTATTTTCTCTACGCCACCTTTGAAAATAAGTTCAGCTACCAAATGGGAACGAAAATTGAATTAAAAGTCAATTAAATTTAATTGAAATAAAGAGAACGTGTATATAAGTCTGCAGGGAAAGTCATGTGCTGCCCACATCAGATTTTTTAAAGTTATGTGAATGATCAAACTGTCAGCGCCATTGGTGTTATGGGGCTCACGCAACGCTCTTGAGAACGACGCATCGTGCTTGCAGCATTTAAAACGACCGTCAATTCATATTTAAGTCATGTACTGACCACATAAGATTTTTTATATTTTGAATTTTTTCCTTATTACGTCCTCAAAAACAAGTTTCAAATGAGTGCATATTGCTGAAAATCGTGCCTTGGAATACTTACAGTTATAGTTTTCCTAGAAGTCAACATGGATTTGCGCCTCATCTTTAAATAAATTAATTCCCTTCATATGACTCAGCACAGAGATGTTTTATGTTATTGACATGTTGCATGAACTTCATGAGCATTGATAATGAAATTATTTTTTATTTGTGCGGTAGGATAGTTTTGTTGGCATAATAAAACGTGTAATTATCTAAGCGTATTAGACTAGAGCGGATCGTAAAATGTGTTTAGATTAAGGAGTAAATTATTTTGATTTTTCTGCATGATTTTAAAGGAATAAATAAAATAAAAGGATACCAGATTTATTTCTGAACACGTGTTTGAGTTCTGTGTCCTTGTATGAGTATTGTTACGACGTACCTTCTAGAATCGTGGATTTACTCTCAGGATACAACATACAAGAATGAGTTCAAATTTCTGTATACTAACGCTTTTATTTAAAAGCACTCATAAACGTAAACAGGAACAATATACAGGGAATAACTCGATAACTATCTTACAAGATTACTAAATAACTGTCAGATATAATAAAACAGCAAATGCTCAGCTAATTCACAAAATAGGCGGTGCTGTTCTCCAGACACTGACGTATCTCACAATTCACTTTAGCTTGTATCACGTCAACTGCTTTCCAACTGAATGATGACTCTTTTTATATACTCTCCGTAGGAACTTTCAGAAGGGAGCGCGTATCTCCAAGAATATTCGTTATTTCCTGAAATTTCTAGAACGTTTTAAAAGTCGCCAAGTTGGCGATAAATCGTCAAATATGGCAACCCCACCCCGAAATTCAAAATATGTTAAGCCTGCATTTAAGTAATGGGAATGGCTAGAGCCCCTTTAGGAATGGCTGCCTGCAAAGGTGTTTTCTTCTTGAATGAAAACAAAGACCCGTTATGTATTATTTGAATAAGGGCAAAGCAAAGTGAAATTGTTTACATATTCGTAACAGTATAAATGCTAAGTATAAATCTATATTAGACTACAATTTTTGGTCTAATACAGCATCACATTTTTACTTTCCCTGCAATACATGGTAATGTGTAGGGAAAGTATTGGAATCATGTTAAAAATTTCAACTCGAGTTTTCGACGGATCTTTACGTTTCGGGACCTCTAGAACACGAAAAAACCATTTTCAGCATGACGTCTGTGTGCCTGTCTGTGCAATGTATGTATTCACTCTAACTGAAAAACTAATTGACCAAATTTCATAAAATTTGGTAGATAAGTCACATGTGGGGTGACCCTTGGTGGTGATTAGATTTTTATACGATTCGGGAAAAAAGAATGCGCCTTTTCTTGCGAAATGACTCATAAAAATCCATTGTATCTACTCTAGCTATAAAATTAATTGACCAAATTTCACAAAATTTGATAGATAAGTCACTTGTGTGATACCCTAGTGCTGATTAGATTTTTGTACGATTCGAAAATGAAGAACCTTCCTTTTTTACGAAATGGTCCGCAAAACTCGTCAAAATCTAAAATAAAAGACTATGTATGCTGCCATGTATCAATTAAATGCTTAATGTATACATAATTTTGGACGAGAAAAAGAATGAGACCAACCCCATTACTTTAGGACTAAACATTCTCCAGATATTTTTTTTTTTACGCTGCCTTTGAAGAAATTTCCAGTTTCCAAATAAAATCAAAAATGGAATAAAAAGTGCAAATTTCGTGTTATTTTGTGTAATTAAACTAAATTTAATGAATTATTAAAGAAATTAAAAGACAATTAATTTGAGTCTGCAGAAATAATCATGTGCTGCCCACATCAGATTATGTTTTCTTTAGAGATGAGCCAACGCAACCCGACCACTAAAAATTAATTCAACAACCTCCGGAATTGTTGATAATAGAGTAGTATTTCCTTTACTTTTACTCCATTTCCTGCGATACTTGTCAATAGACAACTATTTCTGTAACAAAATCACAAAACTTTTAAATTTCGCAAATCTACGCAACACTTTTTGTAATACTTTTTACTTCAACAATAATATTCAGATTTCTAAAATATGCAGTTTTCTCCTTTTCAGAATATATTTCCGTTTTTGCAGCTCTTTCGATTCGAAATTTGCAATATTTTGAAATCTATCTTCGGTGACAAATCGGGGTGGCGACACTTGTGAGTTTAAGGCTGGGATATCATGGCCTTTTACGTAATTGTCCCGGATTTTGATATGATGTTTTTCATCGCTTTTCAAATACTCCGACATATGTATAAAATCGGATGTTCCTGTGAAATATGCTAATACGATCTTTTTTTCGTATGCACGATAAGATTTCCCAGCTCCTCAGCTTTTCTGTACTTGTCAAACGATTGTGCAAGGTTTTGAGAGCTAGAGAGGCTATATGAGATAGATAATCTCGTCGCGATTCAAGTTTGGCTCGATAAATAGGGAAATTCTACGGAAGAACCTGGAGATTTCTCCATTTCAATGTTCTTATACAGGATTTGTAGAAAAGTTCTTAAACACCCTAATAACATTAAAGGGTCTACGAGTGTACAAGATAGGTCTGTCTAGGGGGTCCCCTAATTGGTTGATATCAACCTTCAGGGGTCAAAATGACATTGTTATGGGTCCTTCGGGGTCGATTGGGGATCGATGGGGGAAAAGTTACTTAAAAATCACTAATATAATAAATAACAAAATATCTCTAAAAAATACTGGAACAAACTATCTTTAAAAGTAGTAAAATTCAATATATTTATAATATTTCGATCTTGAAGCTAAGACGCTTTTTAAAAATGTGATTTTAAATTACTTTTGGATGAATATAAGTGTTGTACAAATATATCCAAAACTTTCTGAAATGGTACTTCCCCTTTTGCTTGCATCTCTAAGCTCTTGTATGGTTGAAGCTAGTTCAGCCATGTTAATTTCTTCTTAATAAAACAGAGAAATAAGTTAGGTATAGAACTTCGTGGCGATTTAAGGCTGAAACTTATTAATCTTGAACCCAATCTAATCTTGTCAAGAATCACCAAGCACACATGTGACATTGACAATATGACAATATCAGCCAATTTTATTAACTTAATAAAAGTCTTAATATAATGCATGTGATTAGATAGAATTATATTACATGTACGTACCATAAATAATAAACATTGTAAGATTAACAGTCTACAAACTCACATAAGTGTATTTTTTACTTGTCCTATTATAATTACGTGACAGTGAAATAGAAGGGGTCGATAAAAAGTCAGGAAATTCTTGAAGGGATCGACGGTCAAAAAAGTTTGGGACCTCTAGTCTATAATAAAGTGACAATTCTCGATCGAATAAAAGTAATTCCAGCACCCCTTAGTTAATAATTTAATAAATTATGAGCACTAATTCGACAATAAAGCGAGATAGAAATAAAATATTAATTACAGAGTTGTAGAGCATTGGCTAATGCAGGGATTCTTAGCCAATGTGTCACGGTACCTGAGGGTGCCGTGAAATTCTCCAGAGGTGTCGCGAGATTTGGGGGGGTAAAAAGAACTTTTATGTAAAAAAAAAAACAAAAAAAAAAAAACGATATTTTCAGAAAAAAAAAAATTATTACGCCTCTGACATTTTATCGAAGAAACAGCGAAACAGCTACGTGACAAGCACAATCTTACGCAAACAATGGCGAAGCGTGATAAAATAATTTGGGGAGACATAAAATTGAGGACCAAAATGTACAAATTGAAGCTTCTCCTCCGGAATTTGATGCTGAATACATATTAGTTATCATATAGGCTCTATCTGCAACCAATATTGAGAAATAGGTGTTTCAATAAAATGAAAATGTTTGAATCGGGAATGGAAATGATTTGAAAGCGGGAACTTTTAGTAAACCATTCAACCCCTTCCAGAATTTGATGCTGAATCCATATCAGTTATCATTTAAGCTCTATCTGTAGCCAATCTCGAGAAATAGATATTTCAAGTACAGAAATTTTTTGAATTGGAAGTGGAAATTCATAGTAAAAGCTTCAT
The DNA here is from genome assembly GCA_951213105.1 of Amaurobius ferox. NCBI lineage: Eukaryota > Metazoa > Arthropoda > Arachnida > Araneae > Amaurobiidae > Amaurobius > Amaurobius ferox. The sequence continues at coordinate 143,112,170 of OX578141.1, read as the reverse complement.
CACATCCCCCTCCAGAATTTGATACTGAATTCATGTCAGTCATCATTTAAGCTATATATATAGCAGATCCTGAGAAATAGATCGTTCAAGGCAAAATTGTTCCCAGAATACAAAAGTATGCCCCCCCCCCCAAAAAAAAGAAGAAATATATATATATATATATATATATATATATATATATATATATATATATATATATATATATATATATATATATAATATATATATATAAAGCCAAGTCCAAGCCAAGCCAAAGCCAATAGTCCAAGTAGAAATAGTTTATAGATATAATCTATCTATTTCTTCAGAAACATACATATTTTGTGTCTGCTTCGTCAAAATACTTGGACTTGTGAACGAATTTTACGAAGTAAACATTTCCATTTTTTAGGCTTAGCCCTTTTCCACCTGTATAGCGATATAGCTTGATTTTTTAAGTTTTTCTATATTCGTTTCCATACCTTTGAATTTTGCTGATTTTCTGTAACTTGATAACTCGTGTTTTGTATTTTTTTTGCATTTGATTGATGATTTGCTGTTTTATATTTTATTCTGTGGGTGTTTTAGAAAGTTATGTTTATCGTGTTGCAGCTTCTTACTTTTCGTTCATTGGATTTTCAAACTACTAATATTATATATATAGCCATATTTTGCTTGTCATGGTTGCTATATGAAATGTATTTCAAGGTATTTATGTTTCCTTTATTGTTCCAATCTATATGCTTGTCGTCCATATAACACAAGTTTATAGATAAAATCTATCTTGTGTTTCAGAAACAAGCATTTTTGTGTTCATTTCGAAGGGATATATGGACCCGAAGAGAATTTTTTCGAAATGAACTTATCGTAAGCCTAAATCTCTTCCATGTGCAAGCTTTTTTGCTTGATTTTTTTGTTTTCTTATTTGCATTCCTCATTTTTGAAATTTGTTGATTGTCTTTGTCTTTATGACCTGCATTACGCTTTATTATTTCCTCTTTATGTCTTAATTTCTTTTATTTCTTTGTATTTTGTAGAAAATTTTGGAATAGTGTATTATGAGTTACTACATACATTCTAACTTTGGATTTACTAATTTATATATATATATATATATATATATATATATATATATATATTTGAAATGTAATAATAAGAATATGTAAAAATAAAAAAATACAATTCAAGTAATATTAACATCACCATAGAAGCAAATTCAAAGCCATAATGCCGATAAGAGAAAAGAACAGCACCATCCCAAATTCGATGATTAATTAGAATTAAATTCATCGTCAGGTCTGAGTATTTAATTCCAATTAACCCAAACAAATGCCTGTTTCAGATTAAGCAATAGTACATTACTATAAATACTTAAACTCAGACTACAGGCAACAAAAATTGAAAAAAGGATACATTAAGAAAATTGTATTACCATGCGGCATGAACCATTCTTCTACCACGTGTATACACGATCAACCTCAACAGCTTAATCTAGAAGCACCGGAATGAACAAGTCGAAATTCTACCAGGGAGGCAGTACGAACGTTCACGGAGTTACTCCCAAACCCGTCCAGTGAGTCTAAGCTGGAGACTGGACAAGCAATTCAGAATACAACTTCCCAAATATGCAAACATGAATATGAATATGAATCAAAGATGAAAATTCCTACTAAACAAGTAATTCATATGAAAAATGGATAATCGAGAATGCCACTATACACCATTATAAGGGCGCTCAAAACGTAGTTTCAATACTGACAAAAGTTACATTTTTTTGCGAAAATAAAATTCAAAACATTAATGTTAATGCATCTTATTTTCCTATTTTTTGATTTTTCTAATGCTTTTGACTTAGTTTATTATTTTTCATTTTTATTTATATAATTAATAATTATATATAATATATATATATATATATATATACACATACATATATATATATATATATATATATATACACATATACACACATATACACACATATATATATATATATACACATATACACATATATACATATATATATACATACACACATATATATATATATATATATATATATATATATATATATATATTTTTTTTTTTTTTTTTTTTTCTACTGTATGTTAGTCACTATATATATATATATATATAATATTAAAATTGTAAATCCAATGGTAGAATGGAAGTAGTAACTCAATACACTATCTTAAAATTTGTCTACGAAATACAATGAAATAAAATGAAATTCAACCAAAATGAGGAAAATATAATACATATTACAGGTCAGAAAGCTAAAGATAGTCAACAAAAGTCAATGGTGAGGAATCGAAAATAGGAATTAAAAAAAATCAAGCATTAAAGCTTGCACGTGGAAGAGCTCTAAGCTTAAGAAAAGTTCATTTTGAAAAAATTCATTTTCAAGTCCAAATATTTAATCGAAATGAACACAAAATGCTTGTTTCTGAAGCACAAGATAGATTTTATCTATAAACATGTGTTATTAGAACGACAAGCATAAAGATTGAAAAAATAGATAGGAAACATAAATACCTTAAAATACACCTCAAATATACAACCATGACGAGCAAAACATGACTACACCAATGTTGCCATTCGCTAAAATGTAGAGAAGAGATCTACTGTTGCCAAAGTGAGTAATAAAAACCATACTGCGTAATGGCAGTAAAAAAAATATATGTATGTACCTGTATATATATATATATATATATATATATAAATAAATATAACAAATACGAAAGTGCAGGAGTGCAAATCAGTAAACACAGTATCAAACCGCGGGCAATATAATAGCGTGTATTTAATATGATATTAAAAACCGTACTGCGTAATGGCAGTAAATATATATATATATATATATATATATAAAATAACAAATACGAAAGTGCAAGAGTGCAAATCGGTAAACACAGTATCCGGGCAATATAATAGCGTGTATTTATAATGATCTTCGTACTCCATTTTACTTTACAATTATTAGTATTTTGTGTATTTTTATGCACGTCTAGTTAACTATATATATATATATATATATATATATATATATTCCACCGATAAGTGTTCGTGTCATGTTGGGCAATTAAACTCAATTGAATAGATATGGTAGAGAAAATAAATTTGAGACTGTAGGGAAAATCATGTGCAGTACACATTAAATTTTCTTGCACTTCAACAATAATTTCAGATTTCTAAAATATACAGTTTTCTTCCCATCCGAATATATTTCCGTCGGAGCTCTTACGCGGCGGAATTTGCAACATTTTGAAATCCATCTTCGGGAGACAAATCGGGGTGGCGACACTTGTGAGTCTTAAGGCTTGGATATCTGGCCTTTTACGTAATTGCCCCAGATTTTGATATGATGTTTATTCATCACCTTTCAAATACTCCGACGTATATATGAAACCGGATGTTCCTGAAATATGCTAATACGATCCTTTTTGGTATGCACGGTATGATTTTCCGAGTTCCGCAGCTTTTTCGTACTTATCATCAAATGGTCGTTTTCATGGATGATGCTAGATAATTTTGCGATTTTCGGTTTGTAGGAATTATATAAAGAAGATCTTTATGTATTATACTATCAACGCTAACATTTTAATAGAGTGAGAAAATTGTTTAATTTTATAAATTTTAATCGTTATCTTTTTGCAGATTTCGTAAAGAATCTGATGTGGACAGCACATTACTTTGCTCATATAATGCAATGAATTTATTTCTTTCACAGTGACAAATGATGTATAAATTGCATGGCACAATATTATTAACGTTGAATTGTAAAATTGGCCTCCTTTTTCGGATGACAACTTGTAAAACTATTTCGAAGTATCCAATTCACTTATATTTCACCCAGCTCTAAATTGCCAATTATCAAAATTGATCGCATCTTCAATAAGCAATATAGTCTATATATTAAAACATCTTAATAATTAATTCACCAATTTGACGTCATTTTCGTTAATTTAGCGTCAATTTTGCAATTTTTATCATATTTTCATCAATCTAGGGGCAAAATATCGCCATGTTGGCGATATTTCGTTAAATGAGCCACCATGTTCGTCAACTTTATCGCCAAGTATTACAAACAAATGGAGAGAAGAGCTTTCCCTCTATATATAAATGACTATTGGATAATTGTTAGATTGCATTTAAATCAATAACTTCTAGTATTCACTGATTGTAATATTTGTGCCAAATTTCATTCGAAACGCTCTTTTGGTTTGTGAGATATCGGTTTCAAACACACACAGAGAGAGAGAGAGAAAGAAAGATAGAGTTAAAGAGAAACATTCGATTCGAGTTCAGGGATGCTTGAATCGTGCACTTCCGTTGAACACCCGAATTCGAATTTTCTGCCCCGTCATAATACTTTCCCTATACATTATATTATGTATATTAAAATGAATAACTAGGAATCTCCCATATCAAACCAAATTTTTCATCTGAAAAAAACAACAACAAAAAAAGCGAGACAATATAGCAAAGGTTATATCAATCAAAATATATATGTCTGAACGATTCGTCTCGGCTGATTAAGTGAAAATGAGTGTGAAACAGAGAGTATCAAGCAAATTCTGTTCCGCAAGGTGTTAAATATCTCAGTTCCTATCCATTTGTAGTCAGTCAGGGTATTTCTGTAGCAATCTACCGTGCTGGGCATTAAGTCGTCTAATCTACACTTTGCCCTCGTCTCTGACACCCTGTGTTATGTTCTGGCCGATAGGGGGCTGATTGCCCTTCTTTCCCGATAAGCACTCGGTGAGACTCATTAGTCCTCGGTGGTCGGCACGCTGTTAGTAAATCTCTGCGTCCGACGGATTGAAGCCCCTGCTTCTCAGCGTATCGAAGTTCCTCTCCGGAAACCGCGATACACGATCTCGGCGACTTCATGGGTTGCCTCACTTGTGTAAATCTCGCCAAGTTTGGAGTAAGAGATCCGGCGGAGTCGATAGTAGGATTGAGTCGCGCCCTCACTTTTGAAGATCTCAAAATCGACTTGTGTTTTGTAAGAAGTGATGCGATTATTTTGCTGTTTATGGCAAATGAAATGTTACATCTTTGTATTTTTGTAGGCATATATATACGAACATGTCCAGAAAATATTATATTTTTATAGATATGTACGTTTTCATTTACGCATAGTATGTAATCTCTAGATTTTTGCTTTCCCTACATACATAGCATAGAGAAAGTGTGTGACGGTGTCGAATATTCGAATTCGAGCTTTCGGCGGAAGAGCACGTTTCTAGCATCCCTGAATTCGAGTCGAACTCTCTTTCTCTCGTGTGTGTGAAAGTGATATCTCACGAACGACTGGATTGTTTTTAATATAATTTAGTACGAATATTATAATCCGTGAATACTGGAACGCTATAGGTTTTATTGATTTTAAACGCGATCGAACGTTCCGAAAACCCCCAAATTTTCGAATAATTTGTTTTATAAAATCATAAAAAAATCCGGACATATAACAATGTTAAATAAATAATTATGTTGTACCTATTTCTCTTACTCTAAAGCGAATGATACAAATTTTAGAGCATTCTCTTGAAACGTTCTCGAGATATTACACGGTTTTCAAATAATGTATTTAAAAATATATAAAATGAACGGTAGTATCATATGGCATGACGTCTGTGTATGTCTGTCAATCTGTATGTGTATGTGCAATGTATGTATCCACTCTAGCTGAAAAACTAATTGACCAAATTTTACAAAATTTATCTGGTTTATTTAATGAGTTATGGTGCTGATTACATTTTGGCATGATTCGGAAAAAAATAACCTGCTTTATTTTGCGAAATCACCCGCAAAAATCATCAAAATCTAAAATTGAAAGACTACGTATGGTCAAATGTATCAAATAAATGCTTGTTTTTTAAAAAGTATAAGACCAATCTTCTATCTCTTGGACTAACCGTTCTCGAGACATTTTAGTTTTTCACATTTTTGGCACTTCGCCTTTAAAAATACGCCCCGTCGCCAAATGAAATCGAAAATTGAATTAAAACGGCAAATTCAGTGTAATTTCAAATAATTAGCTGCATTATTTTGTGCAATTAAATTCAATTTACTGAATTGCGAAGGAAAGAAGGCGAGAATTTGAGTTTGTAGGGAAAGGCATTTGCTGCCCCACATCAGATATTTTTTTATCAAATACCTTCAATTATTTTCCACCAAGATTAATTACCGATTTTTAATAATTAATGAAATTTTATAAGCGATTTTGCTCCCCCACATGGAAAGTTTCGCTGTACAGCATTGTAAAATGTCTACTTTTCTACTGTACGCCACTGCAAAATGTTTACTTTTCTACAGGGCTCCTAGGAAAGTTTCTAAGCACTCCAATAACTTTGTAAGAAAGGCCAATAAATGTACACGTTAGGTCTATAGTAAAGTGACCATGCCCGATCGAATGCAAGTGATTGCAGCGCCTCTACTGGAAAATTAAAAAATTAATATAATGGACTCGTTAATAAAGCGAGATAGAGGAAAAATGCCTATTACGAAGTTATAGAGGATTATCTATTCATTAGGAATCAACATCAGGAGCGGATGAAATACGCTTCACTTATGGAAGGCAATAAATAGCTGTCAGAAAGTTGTCTCACCAGGCTTATTTATTTTAGCATTCCTGAATAGAATAGTCATTCGCAAATAATATTGTTTGAAATAATTGCCTTCTGTAACAGTTTTATTATGCCTGCTCATTTCGTTAGACTGTGCTCTACAACTTTATAAAGTTTTATTTTTACGTCTATTTCGTTATGTTGCCGAGTTCGTTAACCTACCTTTTTAAATTACTTGAAATTGCAACAGACTCGAAGATAGAAATAAAATAGTACAATTAAATTAAAGTTTATTTTCAAACTATAAGACGTTTTAAAATACAAATATACAGAAATCGTCTGTATATTTGTATAAAGGCGAGTTCTATATATTTGTAATTAAAACGTCCTATAATTTGAAAGCAAAAAAAATCTGATGTAGGCAGCACATGATTTTTCCTATATATAATGCAAAGAATCCCCTGTCTTGGGTAGGATCGGATTTCATGTTCCCCAGTGTTCAACCAAGAGCATGAGTTTATTTGCTGAAAGGAATTTTAGTACAAATATTGATTTTTATTGTGCGATAAGTAATTTTTGAAAACTACACAACAGCTTCCCCGATAATCTCAATGTTTTCTATTCATCGGAAATGGCTTTTAAAAATCATTTATTGTAAATATTTTATATTTTAATGTATTTATTCATCTACAGGTGCTTTCGAAAATCATTTGTTGTCAATGGTTTTCATTTTAATGCGTTTTATTATATTTTAATCTGTATATTTTGTATTGTATTTTATCTTGCACGCTGTTACTGGGACTTTGTCCTGTAGTTTGCATTCTTTTAAAATAAATAAAAAAACATTACTTCTTTCACAGTTTAAAAATGATGTATAAGATCTACAGCACAATGTTTTTAATGTTGAATTGTACATTGGACGCTTTTCTAGGTGACAACATGTAAAACTATTTTGTAGTACCCAATTAACTTATGTTTCATATAACTCTAAATTGGTAATTATCAATATTAATAGCATCCGCCATATCGTTAACTTAGCGTCATTTTTGCAATTTTAACGATATTTTCGTCCATCTGTGACGACATATCGTGAAGTTGGTTATACAATTTCGATAAATGAGTTCCCAAGTTGGCCAATTTTATCGCCAAACTTTACAGACAAACGAAGAGAAGAGCATTTCTTATATATAAATGACTGTTGGCGAATTGTTAGGCGTCAAAATACAAACTATTATACAAAGTATCTTTTCTCATGAATGGAACGAACTAGATCCACGAGAATTATTTTAACAAATTTATCGTATAATATTTATCACACATATGAAAAGTGATTGTATTTCACAATAGTTAATATCTTTTTTAATTTGGGATTTCTTTTTGAAGAATTTATTTGAAAAAGTGCAATATCTCGAAAACGGATTATGCTAGCGTTTTAAAATTTGTGTCAATCATTTTCTAATGAAAAATTAGAAAAGAAGAACTATTTACATAACATTATTGGAGGTTTTTCTTTTTTGATGATTTTTTTTTTAATTTCATTCAAAAATTTGGGGGGGTCTTCTGAACATTTACTTGCTTTTAAAATCAATAGACTTCCAGTATTCACTGATTGTAATTTTTGTACCAAATTTCGTTCTAAACGCTTTATTCATTCGTGAGATATCGTCTCCACAGTCTCACGGACATGCACACAGACACCACCTCAAAACTGATCGATTCGAGTTCAGGGATGCTTCAAACGTGCTCTTCCGTTGAAAACTCGAATTCAAATTTTCGACCCCTTTACAATACTTCCCCTATACATTATACTAGGTATAAGGGAAAGTAAAAAGGCGATTTCTGCATATTTGTATTTAACATATTCTATAATTTTAACATAAACTTTAATTTATTTTAAAAGTGCTAATATTTGATAACTTTTTAAATTCTGGGCTATTGGCGCTGTAATCTATTTTATTCGATCGGGAATGACCATTATACTATAGATAGACCTAACGTGTATTGACCTTTCCTTACAAAATGATATTGGGATGGCTTACATGCAGGGCTTGATGAAGCCAATGTGGGGTCCAGGGCCTGGTGTTAATTGGGGGCCTTCTGTTTAAAATATTTTTAAATAATATAATCTTCTGTTTAAAATAAAATGATTCTTTTTAATAATAATAATAATAATAATAATAATAAAAAGAAGTTAATGCAATTATTTTATCTGTTGATCGTCCATGGGGTTCTCGAGTGCCACAGGTTCGCCCCGCCTGTTCTAGACAAAGTATCGGTTTTGTAAATGACGGTACGTACCTTTTACGTAGTGACAGGACAAGACTTAGTTTAACTGGGTCCCCCCATTTACCTCTTTCTTGACATATATGAAATGAACAAAAACAGTTTTTCAAAAGCATCATTGCATTCTATGAAAAGTTATACGAAAGGAATTTTCTACCTATTTGTAGGGAATTTAAATTATTAGCAACTTTCTTATCATAACCAAGATGTCAACATGCTAAATGAGTGTGGTAATCCCTATATCTCCAAAATGAGTTTTTTTCTCAGGGCAAACCTATCCCAATGGCATAATTTTTTTTTCAGGAAGCAGTCGTTTATTTTTCAATGTTGCATTTGTTCAACTTGGGGGTCCCTCTAACACGGGGGCACGGGGCAATTGCCCTGAATTAGTCAGGATCTGATTAAGCCAATGTGGAGCCCGGAGCCCTGTGTTAATTGGGGGCCATACACTCACGGCGTACCAAATACAGGCAAGAAAACATCGGTTTATTCCCACTTCATCTCTTCCCATTTCGTCCCTTGCGCTACCCTTTTTTAAAATAGTAGCATTTCATCCCTTATCCAATGTACACCTGTTTCTCACCCTTTCTCCCAACTGAGAGGGGTGCAAATGACTCCCTAGGGGATGAGTTCCGAAGAGCTCCGAGGAGAACAAATTAAAAATATTGCTTGTAAATATGTTGTTTGGCGTTATTTAAATATATTTAAATAATTTAGATAGAGTAAATCCTGTCTTGTCAGATATCCCTATGAAATGGATACTTATAATTGTTTTGTAGTACCATGAATATATATGTTTATGCAGTGGTTGTTGTGCAAACCCTTAATTGACGAACAGAATCCAAAACTTTTTAACCTATCACTTTCTCTAGTATTGTAATGTACTCTCTAGTAGCAAAAGTATTATAACTTAGTCAAACATTATAATTCCAATTTTTGACCGCTTTACAAGTTTGAATTTCAATATAACGTTTTTAGGGTCATATATTTGTATATATCAGTAAGTGTGTACAGTAGCATAAGCAAAGGGGGGGGGGGGGGGTAAGAGTCATACCTCTTCTTGCTTGAAAAATTACATAAACGAAACTTAGTATTTTCAACATCACAAGATGCTGGCTATATGTATGTGTGTGTAAAGGCCTTACAAAAGGCCTTTACACACACATAGACATAGCCAGGACACCTTTACACACACATAGACATACGTAAAGGCCGTGTGTCAAAAATTCAGTTTCACTTTCACCCCACCCGACAGAGTCAATGCTTAAACCCGACCCGAGCTCGAAGAACTTTACAGGTGTAGAACCCGAGCCCGGCCTAGCTATGTTCAAAGACCATTGAATCTCGGCCCAGTCCGGCCCGAAATAATTTATATTCAAATGTGCTAAACATCTGAATTTGAAAGGTTTGAAAAATGCAGAATTTTTTTAAAAACACAACCCACCCGAATTTTATTGGGCTTTGTTGGGTTTTAATGGGTATTTTCCAGAAACTCTTAAACTTTGATTTCCTCATATATGTTGTACCTAAATTGATCATTTACTAGTGAAAGCTGGGGAACATTTGTGGAAAATGTTGAGTGTAAATTTGTAAAAGTAATTAATAATGTAACTAGTTTTCAAAATTTTCTTCAAACTCAGACCAAGTTCGGGAACTGGAACTTGCGAGCCAAACCAATAAAAATCTGAAATTTTAGCCCATGCGAGTAATTAAAAAAATATTACATCCGATTTTTTTAGCCGTTTTTATACGAAATTCCATATTGAAACTTTTAAATTCAGAAAAGTAAAAAAATAAAGAATTTAGTAGTTATGAAATAATTAAATAATTTAGTAGTTATGAAAAAGAAAACATAATGATGAAATTTTAACATGAAAATGATGAGTTCATATTACTTGATAAAATAACTTAAAAAAATGACCGAAATATTGCGATCAAGATAATTCAGAAATTGCTTATAAATAATTAAACAATAAAACAGAAATTTAAATGAATAAAAAATCACCTAAAGTTATCGCTTAAATTAAAGAAAAATTAGTAGCCTGCAGTTTTAATAATAATAAAAGCAAAATTTTATATCAAATGGTCATTCAACTTAGAAATACAAAAAAATGAAATGCCAATATCAAAAAATTTGAAACAAAGAAAATGACACGCAAAATCGGAAATAATTGGTGATTTCAGTAAAAAATAAAACCTGAAAAATTCTAGAATGATCAAGTAGGGAAGGGAATTTAAAATTGCTTCACAAGTATTTAAGTGCTTTAAGGTAAGTGACATTTTTAGGATGTCCTGAAAAACTGAATAAAACAAATTATAAATCAAGAAACTAGATTTCCTATTGAACATTTTGTCGCTTACTATTTACATTTATCTCTTATATTTACAAATATATTTCGAGTGAAAATAAGCAAAGTGAAGCAAATCATTGTTCGGACAAAAACTGTGATCTTTTCGAAAAAATATTTAAATATTGAAATCATTTTATATAATCATAATGTGCACTATATTTTCCTTTTCAACAAAATAAGTAAAAAAAATTGTTTACATATTTAACTAATAGGTTTGGAGATATAAACGTCCAAAGGATTTATATTTATCGTACAGCTTCGATTAAGATATCTAGTATTTTAAAAATAAAAACTATAATACTGTTCTGGAGTAATATAATCTCATAAAATAAAGCTGCACAATTTAATGTCCAGAGAAAACAATGTTGAGCTTTTTTATCACTTATCAATTATTAATGTTATGACAATTAGCTAATTCTTTAAAATAATATGTCACTCATGGCATTTTTGAAAGAACTCTGAACGTTTCTTTGAGACAGAGGCACATTTGTTTGTAATGAAAAAATGACCTAAATGTCAAAGATATTGTCGAATCGAAGGCAGATTGGGAAATTGCAAGTAAATTATTCTAAATAGAAATGAAAAATGTTTGTTCGGACAATTAGAGAAATATGTCAATGATTGTTAACCATCTTCGTGAGAAAAATTTTCAGGTTGTTCATTTTTCGAGATTTTCATTTTATGTTGTCTTCATTAGCAATATTAAAAATAAAAAAAAAATTATGGGACCTACCCATCAGTCATTTTAAATAGGGTGCAGTATACGCGACCTTCATTTTACTACACTAAATATTGAGTTTTGTATAGCGAGAATAGAGAACTTCCTTTTTGGAGCTTTAATTTAATTATTGTAATAGAATGTTTTGAATAACAATGTCATTTAGAATTCTATAGGAATGTGCACCTGATGGTAAATTTTAAGTTTCTTTATAATGTATTTTCACAATACGAAAACGGGAATACTGCTAGTTATGTATAAAATAGATATAGACGAACATAGATCTTCTCAAAGGGAAATTATCTTTACTGTATATTTTTTTAACAAAGTAAAGTCATTCCAAATGGAACGGCCGCAAGGGGAACAAATCTCAATCCCTCCAACAGGCGAGGAGGGCTGTGAAGAGAAGAGACTATTGGGGAACGCACACAGTTTTCCCCTCTACCAACAGGTAAGTACAGGTATTTAAAGTACCTTGCCAACAGGTGAGGACCTCAAGGTAATTAGGAGGGGTGCAGACAGGACGAAATGGGAATAACAATAGACGCAGGATAAAATGGGAAGAGATGAAATGGGACATCACCGAAAACATCACTAAGCAAATTTGGAAGTTTAGGGCCACTGCCCCGAAGGCAATAGAACTTTTTATTTAAAAATAAAGCTTTAAAAGATGTATAATATTTAAAACTATTAACATATTTTCAAAATTTAAAATAGAAACTAACATTATCAGTTTATATTACTAAAATAATTGAATAAATAATTATTTCTGATTAAAATGTTTTAACACATACAAAATTTAGGGGCCCCTAAAATTTGGGGGCCCAGGGCCGCAACCCCGGAGGCCCCGTGAATTAATCCATCCCTGCTTACACGACAGAAACACCAAATTCAGCAGAACTAGCAATATAAAACTAGCAAATTCAAAATGATTCGGCGGCCAATGTAGACATCACATTAAAGGTCGAGGAGTATTAACTCTGCACAGGCCCGACTTAACCCTACTGGGCCCCGGGCAGACTTTCTTTGCCCCCCTCCCCTTCTTCACTTCTCGATATATATGAAATTTACAAAAGTACTTTTCAAAAACATAATTGCATTCCTGAAAAATATATACAAAATGTGTTTCTTACATATTTTAATGGAATTTAAATTATTGACAACTGCCTTATCATAGCCAAAATGTCAACATGTTAAATGAATGCGGTTAACCCCTATATATTCCCACAATAAATCTATTCCGATGGCATATATTTCTTTTTGAGGAAATAGTCGCTAATTCTTTAATGTTACAATTGTTTCATTTGGGGCCCCTCTGATGCTAGGCACGGGATAGCTGCCCCACATGCTCCTGCTTTAGTCAGATCCTGACACTGCATGGATAACAGTCTATCTATGTTAGCAATGATAGTAAGTCTATGTTAGCAACTATAGTCTGTCTGAATGGCGATAAAGTTCAACCGGTGTAGTTATTGGGGGTGCTTCTAGCAACCCTGTATTATATTGGATGAGTTACTGATAAGTATATAATTAAAATGGAACATTAATAATGCATAATTATCATGATTTTAATAACATATATATTATTTTACAAATCTTAATTGCATTTGAAGAGCCTCTGGTATATGTATATGGGTGCATAACGAGGACGAAAGTTGATTTACGTGAAAATGACCGAAGCAGCAAAATAAGTGGAAATCCGAAAATATTTTAATATTTATTGTTATGAGATATGCGATTTATGTTTTAATGTGTTCTGTTCAAAGTTCTCCACCAGCGTGCTGATGATGACTAAATGGTGCTGCTTTGGCTCCAACACTCCAAAATTTTGACTTGTTTTAAGCTATTCTGAATCTTTCTGTTTGGAATCTTCTGTGCTGGAGTCATTAACAGTCGTAGAAAAGTCTTTCAGCTGCGAAATGGTCTTTCCACCAGCGTTCTGTAGCATCCGTTTCGGCTGTTTTGTCTCGATAGGGTTTTCCTCCCGCACTTTTCAATCGCAAATGGGGAAAGGAAGCGGCCATAACTGCAGCATCTGAAAGGGAAATAGATTAGATTCTTCGCAATTACCTGTGAACCGCAATCTCTTTTTCGAGACTATTGAGCGAAACTGGTATCATATATTTGTCAAAAAGACAGATGAACATTTTTATCTATCGGTGGTGACAGTCTCTCAAATTCGTGCGGTGTTTGATTGGCATTTTCACGTTTTAAAATTAAAATATTTTAACTTTTTCTGTAAATTCCTGGTATGTTTGATTTTTTAACACTTTACAACAAAGTTGAAAAGTATTTATGACATTGTTCATTATGTCTGTCTGTCTGTCCGTTAGCACGATAACTGCCGTAAAAATGACTTAATCCAAATGAAATTTTAGTATGTTGTTCAGACGGTCTGTGGGACCTATGGGAATATAAATGAATAATATCATCCTATTAGTTTTGGATTGAACCCGGGTTGAAAAAATGAAATACATTGAACCCTATGGGACCTAATTTTTCAAACATTTTTTAAGCGGATTTAAAATTCACAAATTGCTTCAAAATTTTTAGGTAATATTCAAATTATCCCATAAAATATATAAAAAAAAATTCAGTAGTTTTTTCAGTAGTATTTCTCAAAATATATTCAGTAGTTTTTTAAATAAAAATTAAAATAATAATTATACCTCTTATATGAAGCGATCACGTGACCCACATCAAAATGAAATATGACATCCATCTTGTCTTAAAATCGTGATTTTTAAAGTTCTTAATTCATATTGAGTGTTGTATCCGTCTTAAAACTGCTTTATTTTTGCTTAAATTCTGTGCATCTATATACGGAAACAACGCAATTACAATATATTTGAGTTTAAATGATCATCCAAATTTGATTATGTCTACAACAAAGCCTATTTTTCACTTATGTAAAATGTAAACAGCAAAATATGTAAAATGAGTTGTATAAGAATTGCTGTATTTCTTTAACGCAAAATTATTTTGCTCATGGAGTCTGCATCGCTGATATGAATGAAATATTCATTGATTTTACAGAGAGAAGGACGATTTTTTTTATGAAGTTTTAAGCATAGAGTTTAATTACGTGTAGCTCCATGGTCTTAGTTTTAAAATAAAATAAATTATTATAGTATTGTGATGAAAGAAATGAGTGGTAAAATGTTAATGAATGAAATTTATTAAATGTTAATGAATGAAATTATGCTGTTTTTATAGAGAGAGCTAGGCGTGTTATATTTCGATGGCGTCATTTAAATAAATTTCAGTTGTTTTTGATGAAGTTTTCAAATATAATAAATTATTGTAGTATTATGATAATGTTAAAAACAGTACCGAGAAGCCAGGCGATTTATATTTAATTGACGTCATTTGAATGAAGTTCATTTTTTTTTTTGATGAACTATAAGTTTTCAAATATAATAAATTAATGTAGTATTGTGATAATTTTTAAAATATTACCGAGAAATGTATCGCATTTTAGAGATGTTTAAATGAAATTGCATTGAAGTTGGAAAGTGTTTCATAATCAATGCTCTATGCATGATTGATTTTTCTTGTTAAATATGCATAGTCGCTTAATTTGTTGTTACATACGGCTTTATTGGAAATCAATCCATTACGTAACTGGCATCTCACAATACAAAGGTATAAAGTAATTATATAAACTAACTAAACACAAAACAAGAATATTTCAAATTAATGCGATATACTATAGCCGTTAGCCGTTACTCATTTAGCACCACCCAGGAAGCACGTGTGACTTAAGGTTACTTGCTTAATTTAATAAAATACATTTTCAATATCAAATTGGGACGTAAGATGGGTTTAGGACATGGAATACCGGGATCTAGAAAACTGAAATTTTGTTGGCATTTTAATACTGGTATTGATACTACGATACCTGTAATTCTGTATTACTGATATTTTAATTTTATTAAATTAACAAAATTTTATTTTATTATTATTCTCTAATGTTCTTTATTTCCATTTTTGCAGTTTTTCATAACAATTCAAGAACTGATGTTACTCATTATATCATTTTGTTAAGAGATTTAATCAATTTTATCGTTATTTACTCATGCTGATTTGGAAATATATTCTCTATTGTTTTGGGTTTGAAAACAAAAAATATTGTTAAAAGTTTTAAATTTAATTCAGCATAATGTTTGCAGTCATTTTGCTCCGCACTGTGTAACCAACTGATTTCTGATGTTTGAAATCCAAATCCTTCAGTCGAAAGTTATTAATTCATTAATAATTTTGATCTTATTAGATTTTTTGTCCTATATTTTTAATTTTTTTTAATATTACTTTGTAATGGATCTATTTTTACACGGTTTTATTTAGTTTGATTTCTTTATTTGTTTAGGTAAGATCTTGAAATTAATCTTTGACCCCCTTCTACCTAGCCGATTTCTTGAAATGTTACATACATAGGTACTTGCGATGGCAATACAATATTTCATCAAATTTGAGTTGATATTCCACCCGGATTTATACCTAGAATGGCGTATAAAAATCTCATTGTTTTAAGATAGTTAAAAATATTCCAAATATTCAGATTTGCTTATCTCTCTCTATATATAAAAGATGGATTTTTTTAACACGTGATACTGCACATAGCGAGTTATGAATTGATGTTCTTATATACAAAGAACCTCTATAAATTTATCATAAAAAAGGTTTGATTTGATATCTGATGAAAAATTGATTACAAAATTGTCGTGACTAAAAATAAAATCGTAGGGTATGATAAAAGAAATGACATATATAAGAATGACGGATTTTTAAACCATAATTGTCAAAAAGAAAGTTAAATGAATTGAAGTTAATCGTTCTTACGTAAGTAATTTGTATGTTATCACTTCTATTGTTTCTTAAAATTCTGTGAATGTCCAAATACAATTCTTTAATGGGTGCTCCACGATTTTATTTTAAGACACATCTGACCAAGAATGCTGTGTCCTTTTTAGTGCATTTTACTAAAACCGTGTAACTTAAAAAGTTTTTTTATATTCAACTATATTCTTTTGTATGGTGTATTTCCTTTTCCCCTTTGTTGTGTTATTTTTAATCAGTAATTTACATTTTTATGGATCCTGACATTTACAATTACTTATACGGGTACTTATTATCATTTTATGATCTTAAGGTTTTTCATTTCATTGTTGCTCTTTGTATGCTAATGTTTTATTACATAGCTAAAAATACCTTTTCTTGAAAATTATGTTACAGTATCAGCCTTGTTATCTTTCCTTAATTTTTCTCCAGTTTTTTCCTGTGAGTAAAGTATTAATATGTGAACATTCAGAAATATTGGTATCCCAGTTTTGATCATTAAAAATTCCAAATTATCAGTTTCCATTTTATTTCGGTGTTGAATATGCCTTGGATAGGTTATCGATTACTATTGTGATGAAAATACGTGGATTCCGGGGTGTGTTATTGGAAAAGTATTTTTGAATAAAGTTATATACATATGTAAAATTATATAATAATAATTTGGTGATTGTAGAAAATTGTAACACATCTTTATTTTTTTAATACCAAAGACAAAAAATTGCTATTGTTGCAGTCTGCAGGGTCTCTAGGAAAGTCCATATCAGGGGAAATTTCTCGGAAACGAAGAAAGTAATCCTTATTTTTTTAATGAAGCTGCATAGGAATCCCCCCCCCCCCATGGCGCTACACAAGACAACTTTCGGGGGATAACCCCCTTTTTTATGGGGAGAATGGGGATATCTCGCTCTTGTTACAAATAGAGAAAAAGTCGGTTATAAAGTTATAGAGCCTTACCCAATTAGTACAAAAATGTGTTTGTCCGACAGAAAAAGCTGAAAAGCACCCTAAAAACTAGGGAATGCACTCTAACCCCCTTCTTCCAAATAAAACGACATTAACGTACTCAGACGATTGGGATGCTTTACATACATTGTGAAAGCTGTGAGCATAATCGTTCGGTTGTACTGACTGACGTTCGTGTTACATGTTCAAAAAATAAAGATCATTTTGCAATATTCTTCATTAGCAAACGTAGTAGGCATGGCTTATTAAATCGAAATAAAAATAGGACCGGAAGTGACAAATAATAGCATACAATACTGCAGGTGGAATGCTCTTTCAACCTAAGATTTATTTGTTTTTCTGGCTTGGATTACGATGATGTTTACCGACAAATCATCAGTCAACTAAAATAGTTAGCATTCAAATCGTTTGTTATATAACTGTTGTCAGTCGAATATGTAGTTATCGCATGATTTTACAAATATTTTTTGGACAATTATTTGCAGCTTTTTCTGTCGGGCAAATGCATTTTTCTACTAATTTGGCAACGTTCTACAACTTTGTAATTGACTTTTTCCTATATCTCTAAAAGGGACCGAGATAACTCCCGCTTCCCCATAATCAGGGGGGGGGGGGGGTTAGCCCCGTGAACGTTGTTTCGTCGTGTAGCGCCACAGGGGTTTACTATGCAGCTGCATTGAAAAAAATTTTGACGTGATCAGCACATGACTTTCTCTGCAGACTCAAATTCATGTTCTCGTTATTTCATTAATAATTCATTAAATTGAGTTTCATTGCACTAAATAACATGCATAATTAATTGAAATTTCACTAAATTTACACTTTTGATTCAGCTTTCCTTTTCATTTGGTAGTTGGACCTTTTCTAAAACCGGCGTAACAGAAATGCGAAAAAAATAAAATATCTCGAGAACGGCTAGTCCTAGAGTAATGGGGTTGATCTTATTCGTTTTATCGTCAAAAATGACATATAAAACAATCATTTAATGGATGCATTTGAGCATATGTAGTCTTTTACTTTAGATTTTGACAATTTTTGCGGACCATTTCACAGAAAAGCAGGTTCTTTTTTTCCCAAATCGTACCAAAAAGCTAGTCAGCACCAGGGTAATTTTGTGAAATTTGGGTAATTCGATTTTTAGCTAAAGTGAATACATACGATTTCGATTGGACGATTGGACCATTTCGAAAAAAGGCGGATTATTTTATTCCGAACCGTACCCAAACCTAAACAGCCCTAGGGTATCCCACAAGTGATTTTGAAATCAAATTGCCTGTAAAATTTTATGAAATTTGGTCAATTAGTTTTTGAGCTAGAGTGGATACGTACATTGCACAGACAGATAGATATTCAGACTTCACGCTAGAAATTGTTTTTTCGTGTTCTAGAGGCCCCAAAAGATGTAGATCCGTTGAAAACACGACTTGCTATTTTCGACGATTCCAATACTTTCTCTATATATTACTATGTATTGGAGGGAAAGTGATAAGGATAACTGTGTTCTCGAGAAATTTCCTCTAATACGGACATTCCTAGACACCATGTATAATATACGTACATGTCCAAAAAAGTACAATATTTTTCAGAACATATCCGTATGTATTGTATTTGCCTGCACAAAGACGAACATGGAATATTTCTCATGCAGTGCTTGCAGAAAGTAAACCATAATAGCGGTAGGTATTTACTAGAAACAGATTTTGCTTTCGCAATAGCCTATAAACTCGATCATTGTAGCTAATTTTTTAGTTAGTTGGGATAAATTTA
This sequence comes from Amaurobius ferox, assembly GCA_951213105.1. Taxonomy (NCBI): domain Eukaryota; kingdom Metazoa; phylum Arthropoda; class Arachnida; order Araneae; family Amaurobiidae; genus Amaurobius; species Amaurobius ferox. Next base: position 143,092,695 of record OX578141.1, on the reverse strand, counting down.
ATAAGTTTTAATAACATGCAATGATACTGTTAAAGTAAAAATGGCTTTAAATCGGTAACAGTATGTAATCCGTGTTTGTCAATTTATTCATTTGCAATTCATTTAATCCAAGTCTAACACTTCTCTCGATTTCCCGGTATGATCTGACTTTTCCACATAAAATTGAAAAGTAAAAACATCTGCTATGCAACAAATGAAACTTGCATTATTAGGGGGAAATATGAATTCTGCGCCAACAGGGAGATTTAGGGAGCATTAACATAGGGGACTCCCTGAAAGCTGTTAGTCTTAAATGCATACTATTCGCTATACGCTTAGAGCTATTTTGTAGAAGACTTGCGTTTAAATAAACGATGGCTACTAAACTTTAATAAACTATTGTTACCTGCTGAATATATTTTAAACTATAACAATAGCTTTTAGAAAGTCTTTATGTTAATCCTATGGGTTCCTTGAAGCTCTCTGTTGACACTGATCACTCCTTTTTTCTCCTAATGATGAAGTTAATAGATAATAAATAATCTGCTTATATTATAAGTATAGTTTGTGTCACTTTATGAAGATTTTATATTTGATTCAAAATGCATGCTGTGATAAACTTCCAACTGCCACGATTTTTGCATTTATGCTCATTTTAAAGACGTGAATATTTTAACAATATTTATTGTTGATTACGTATACTTAGAATTAGTATTTTAATCCTGCGAATATTTTCTTCAAAAATAACTTCTAACCCTAAATTCTAAAAGTATTCTTATTTTAAAGTTATGTTTATTACTATACTATTAGATACCAGGACTCGGGGGAATTTTTTATGTGTTGTATTGCGAGAAATTTAAATATACAGGAGGAAAATCTTGAAAAGTGGCCAAGGAATATTTACTAGCATGGGACCTATTGAAGTTACCTCAGAAAATATTCATTTTTTGTATGGACAAGGGAATATGGACTAATATCACTGACCACAGGAGCATTGAAAGCTATAAACCCAAGTTGGTTAGCTGGGCTCGCAGGTATGTACTCTCTGACCACAGGAGCAGTCCTCACTCAAGGGGAAATAGTCCCCGCCAGGATTACCCCTACTTGCCTCTGGAGTTCTTTGTTACTCACACTCAGAATTACATTATTTGACTAGTGGGCACCTGTGAAAACTGATGTGAAAAACTTTTATGTATAATAAACCAAGAGGTTTATATTCTGAAGTCACATGATAAAACATTCAGGGGGGGGGGGGATTAGGGACTAATCCCAGTGCCTAATCCTTTCTCAATGGTTATTTCCTCTCTCAGAGTGGGAGAAATCATTGAGGCGGGATTAGAAGGGATTAGGCACATGCAGTCCTGAAGAATTCCAGAGATTCTTTGTTCCTCACACTGGAAAGTATGTTATTTGATGATTGATTTAAACATTCTCTGTTTTTATGAATTATATATTACACCTCTGGAAATTTTTGATAGAGCTGTTATTCCAATTAAGGGTAGGCGAATTATTAAGCTGGTCTTATCTACATCTACGATTTGCTTTTAATAGGGGAACTGTATTGCTTGGAATATAATACGGATATAAAAACTCAAAATTATTGGAACAAATTACTTTCAGTTTGGGCTACAATTTTCAATTTGATGAAAATGATCTAAAATCTTTGATAATGGGGAGTAATTACAAAATAGCAAAATTTTCTTATATTGGCCATACGTAGTTTCATTAGTACTGAGAGATTTGAAAAGGATTCATTGCGAGATTTCATTAAGGATTAGCCACCCTAGACAAAACAATAGAGACTTTTGTCGCCAGAGACTAACACAGGTGATATGGGAAGAATGGTGTTGCTAAACAAAATCAATAAAATTTAAAGATTTACCTGTTCCTTTTAGCTGGTTTGAAGGAATCCAAAAGTTTGTTCAGTTTAGCTTGATGAGTTTACTAACATTGGTTTGGTCTGGTACTGAAAGGTAATGCCTTGATTTATTCTTCCAATTTTAATTTTTCGTTTGGAAATTCTATGGTGTAACGTCCTAGCATCAGACCTCTGTTTTGGTTGGGTGTCTCTTTGCCCCCCCCCCCCCCCCGAAACAGGCTTACACGTTTAATAAATTACTTGTTGTTTACGAAGTTATTTTATTTTAAATTATTACTCTAGACTCAGAATTGTTCAAAGACTTTTTAGCAGCTTGGTGAAATAATTAAGATATAACTTTTTAACTATACTATTTCTATTTTTACATATGATTAGTTATTAATTCTATATAATGTAATTGTTGTTATTCAAGAAATATAAATTATATTAAAATGCCAAAATTCTGCTTTAGTATCGCCTAAAAGTTTGTGTTTTAGGATCTCAAGCAGTCTACATACGGCCCCTGTTCGTCATACTACTTTAGTAACACTATACTATAATAGCACTTTAATAACACTATGCTATAATAGTACTATAAGACACTATACTAATTACATAAATAGAGTACACTAATCACATTATATACATTGATTTTAACACCAATGATACAGATGTGTTACAACGTGCACTGTTACATGTTATGGGCGTACTTAGATATAATAGACGTAATTAGAGAATTTGCTTAATGCATATAAAATATCCATTCCTGTGGATTAATACGTTTCAATTAGCTTCTGGGGTCGGAACCTGGAGTGGAGTACGGTTCTGTGTTGGTTGGCTAGAGATTTCGCTCGTCCATTCTGCATTCTTATCGAAGTGAAATCAACATTAAATTAGATGAAAATTAGAGACATCAACATTGGGTGGAAATTTGCAAACATATGTAAAATTGCACTGAGATGTGCAGAATCACATTTTCAATAATTAAAACGAAGTGTAACAGGGTGAAATATCCATCTGTAAACCGCGCAGGCTTAACTACGCTTCGTACAAATAACAAGTAAACAACAACTTTGAAACAGCTAATCAAAGCGTATGCATTTGTATGCATTGGGGTTTAAACGTGCTCTTGTATGTTAAATATAATTTTGTGATTTAAATGTGCTACTTTGATTTCATTATTGAATTAAACAAATTAGAATACAGGGAAACAATGAAAATTTAAAAATCTATATGCCCTTCTGTATTAGGATTCTCAAACATTGAAATTAATTTTTTATACTTCTAATTTCATAATTATTTGTTAAATTAGGTTTTAATTTGAAATCTGTCACAGCTCGCATACTTCATATGCGTGAGTCCAACGTAAGGCTGTATCCCGTGACTGTTTCTTCGACGGAATGTCACAGATGTAATAAAATTTCTTTCTATAATATTTTTTTATTTTATTTGAAAAATATTTTCCCCTCCAAATCTCACAGTGCCTCTGGAGAATCTCACGGCATTCTTAGGTGCCGCGGTAGGAAATCCCTAGCTTACGGGCTTATGGTAATGTAGTTGGGCGATCTGCGTTACATTACTCTTAATAATTTATATTAATATATCTTTCAAGATATTTTTAGGCATTAATCTACATGAATGGATACAAAATTGTTTGAAGTATTGATAAAAAAAAAATAGCATATTATCGCGCCATCCATAATCCTAAACCGGCACGGTTTACCTATTGACCTGTGATGCGCGCCACCGCCTCTATGTGCGTGTCCTTCCCCCTTTCTCCGGATTCCGTTATCTGTTGAGAGGATGAGGAGTAAGTGGGAGGAGGGTGTTGTCGGAGCGTAAATGTGATCCAGTGTTTTGGATCCCGAAATCCTAGAGCCTCGTGACAGTTGACGCGCGCGCGCGCGCTCTCGCGCCTGGGATTATAGTACTCCCGGTTTTAGTGACGTTCTTATCGGGTCCCCACCGAAAGCCCTGGCGAAATGAAGTTTTTGTGTTTCGCCAAATCGCACCTGGCCGGGAAAGGAGAGAAGGATCTGCGACTGGGATTACCGACCGTAATTGAGTGGTATGCTCCCGTAAAGTACCCGCTGGCTACTTTCGATCACCGCCGCCCTCATCTCCCTCTTTATCGAAGGATCCGGCCACCCGCGATTCCCCTTCCCACCCCAACTTCTTGCCTTCTTTTTTAACATGTTTCGTCGACTTTCGTTGGCAACTGCTCCTGGAGTATAGAACTGATAGCAGAAATTTGGATCCCGATCAGATCGAGAAAAAGAGAAATGGAATGGAATGCAGAAGTCGGTGAAGTTAGCTAGAATGCTGTTATTCTTCATGATTTTTATTTGGAGCAAAGTTAATCGATTTATTGCTGTTTTTGAAAACATCAATATCTGGACAGTCCTTTTTACATTTTGTAATGGGATTTGTGTTCGTACATTTAAGCATTCTTTACAGTAGTACGTGTTAGCTTTTATATTATCTGTTCATTAACTAAAATAACTCGCCTGTCCAGCGCATAGCTTTCTATACAAATGGACAAACTTTCAATATTTAGGGACAATAAAAATGAGACCTTTCTTGTGACTCGATTGCGCTGGGTGTATCAATATTAACAATTAAACTAAACATAAAGAATTTAATGAAAATCGCTTGATTCTTTTACAAGATATTATGCAGGGGCGCGGTAATTGCACTCAGTAGCTCCGGGTTCGATTCCCTCCGCTGCCAAAACTGCCGCCATGTTCACGCGAAGTACGGTCACGTTAAACATGTGGGTCCGTAAGTCCTTCCGAGAGGTTGGTGGTAGGCGAAAGAGGGTACGGTCCCTGTGGATGCCTCCCCCACTGGGTTCCGGTCTAAATTGAGTGGCTCTTCCCGGCCGTCCAAATAGTTATCTTACACCTTTCTGGTAGGTCGGACGGTCTGGGTCTCAACAACAACAAGATATTATGCTCCCTCTAGGAAAAATAAAATGTCTAATATCCCTTGATCCTAAAATATTTTCAATTATTTTTGATTAAAAGTATTTAGAAATCGTCCATTTATTTAATAAGATTGAGAATAATTTTGTATGATTTTTCTAATTTTAATCCAAAACCTGTATATGTAGGATAAATTTCAAAAGTACCCCCCTCCCCCGGTTAAGGGTAAGACGGGAGAGGCATCGACAAAGTGATGGTAACTGGTTCATGATCGTTCTTTCGCGTAGGGGAGAGGGACAACTTGAACATATGTCAGGCGTCCCAAAATTTCTATAAGTGGCCCTGCCACTTGATTAGGAATTCTGCTTTTATAGCCCATATTAGGTTATAAGCGACAAATTGTACTCTGAGAGGCCATCTGACTTGGTCGCTGATTTAGATTATCTGTAACTTGACGAACGGTTGCCCTTTGGTGTTGGTCTAAACAAGTCTGCCGACTTTCCACTCAGCTGGAACATCCAGTTGCGATTGACGACTACCACGTCTTGCGTTCAGACCCTCTTTGTACAGCCGTTTTTATAATACTTGCACAACTACTTTGAGCGCCCAAAATCCGATCGCGTTTTTTACATAGTATTTCAGTGTTTACATCCTTTCCTTTTTCCTTACACTAATTCAGCTCCCTGGCGTCAGCAGTATTGGCGGGATAGCTAATTAGCATAAAATGGCTTGATCGATAAAATAATTTGTGATGGGATCAAAAATTAGATTCTCGGATTTAAATGGATCTCCACGTTATGAGTATCTCTGGATACGAATCAACGTCTTACCTGTATAAGTGAAAGTGAGGGTAAAACGCAAACTATTCAACAAATTCTGTTTCACAAGGTGCTTAATATCTCAGTACTTATCCATTTGTAGTCAATCAGGATATTTCTGTGGCAATTTACTGTGTTGGGAATTAAGTCACCTAATCTACACTTAGCCCTCCTCTCTCACACCCTGTGTTATATTCTGGCCGATAGGGGGCTGATTGCCCTCCTCTCCCGATAAGCACTCTGTGAGACTCATTAGTCCTCGGAGGTCGGGCACGCTGTTAGTAAAGCTCTGCGTCCGACGGATTGAAGCGCTTCCCAGCCCAGCGTATCGAAGTTCCTCTCCGGAAACCGCTATTCACGATCTCGGTGACTTCATGGGTTGCCGTACTCTGGTGAATCTCGCCAAGTTGGCAATAAGAGTTTCCGGAGGAGTGGATAGTAGGATTGACGGTTGAACTGCTTGCTCCCTCAAATTTCAAAACTTTTTATGGGGTGACGTATAGGCAGGCCTCTACTTATTTCTCGTATATAGCACGTAAAATTTTACACGTTCGTCTTTGTAGACAAATATAAACGGACATGTTCTGAAAAATAGTGGTTTTTTTTGGGGACATGTACGGGCAACAAGGTTTTTTATGTTTTTCGTCAGATTTATAATATGTATCTATTAGTCATTTGTTGTATTTCAAATGTTGTATATCTTGTGTTTTTCCTGCTTTTGATTGTCAATTCTGTTTTTATTTTCTTGAGTGGCAACACTGGTTTTATATTTTATTCCTTATGTTTGACAACACTGACTTTTCACTGCATATGCAGCAACAGTATAAATGTTATTACTTTCTATGCACATGCGAGTAACAGGCTTAAATTATTTTTCCATTTTGAGAAAGTATTTTACATCCACTGCATTATTAATCATGATTTTTCTCCTAGTTCTTTGGGGGTGTAAAATAACTTTTTTGTTTAATGTAACAAGGTTATTTAATGAAAATAACTTTAATATAGAAGGCAATTGATTTGCATACACTTCCTGATGATATTACAATTTAATTGCCTTCTATCCATTGTTATTTATTTTATTTTTTAAGTAGTTTCACATTTGCTACGGATTGAATTGTTCTGTTTACCCCAACTAATGTATATCTTACTGACCTACATTCCATTGATTTCTTAATCTAGTAATACATGCTTAGTATGTAACATTTAAATAGTTTTCACTTTTTTAAATATTTTTAAATGTGTTTTATTAGATATTTTCAATTTTTAGTTTGATATGCGCAAGATATGAATTAGAATTTATTTATATAGATTTAGTAAATGCATCATGTTAATATTGGTTAAACAGAGAACTGACTGTAATCACTTTCATTTTCACAATAAAGGAAGAGGTCTGTAAAAGTCAATGCGTATGGGTATTTCTTTTTCGAAACACCTTGCCATGTTGCTGCGAAACTACCGGATTTCCTGAAAGATCTTCAAATCCTTTGCGCGATATTGTGCTGCAGATAGTCTAATGATTAACATTATCAACACATATATTTGTTTTTCGATTATTCATAGTTAGTCACATGAACATTATATTGAGATAATATTAAGTTTTAATATTTTCCGCAAAAACAAAATAAATAAGTATAAATAAATAATTTAAATTCTAGGAACTTAACTGTTTTGTAAAGTTTTATTGAATAAATAACTTATGCTTTGGTCGGTAATTTACAAATTTCAGATTAGACTATCTTGGGCACTTTGCAATTTTTTTATGCTCATGGGGTCTACTTTGACCGGTATCCACAGTTTAACTACTACGAGGATATAGATTTGAAGACCAGAAGGGAAACGTTCGTCCACAGGTAGGTCTTGTAGCTCGCGAAAAATTCACAAAAATGTCTCTTGTTAAAAAGTATTTTACAGTGTAGTTTTGTTGTGACTTGCTGATGCATCTTTAAAGCGTGTGGTATGTGATATTACTTTCCCAATATGCATAGTCTAAATGTACTCATCATGGGCAAGTATAGTGACCGGATCGAAAATTCGAATTCCAGTTTTTGACGGAAGGGCACGTTTCAAGCATCCCTGAATTCCGAATCGAACGTTTTTAACGCGATCTCTCTCTCTCTCTCTCTCTCTCTCTCTCTCTCTCTCTCTCTCTGTGTGTGTGTGTGTGTGCGTGTGTGAGATATCTCACGCACACAGAGAGAGAGAGAGAGAGTGCTGCCCACATCAGAATTTTTTTTTATAGATGCACTGGTTTTCTGATTATCTATGTAGGCCAACCGAGAGTGTAGTGATTAGCGTGCTTACCACTAAATTATGAAGGAGGAGCGGGTGATCAATCTGCAGGTCATGAGATCGAGTATATAACCGGATAGTATTGACTTGCTCCTTAGTTGATTTCCTTAAATTTTCAGCGTTTAACGTTATACAATGTTTGTTTTCGTGATCTGGAGTTCCCTGTTCACACCATATAGGTTTCTGGGTGGCAAAGAATGGTATATATATAGACTTTTGTTTTCATTGTTGTGCTTACTGATCATTGCCGATTCAGGCTATTTTGATACTTATGGCTGTTAGTCCATCTGGAAAACAACAAAAACGTAGAAGTGTCAGGTAATTTAAAAAATAAAACAAGTTAGAAAATTGTCAAAAATATCTCTTTTTAAAAGTTCAAATCCCGGAAATGTGGGGGAATATTATAATTTTGTCTGGATTTTTAAAACTAATCTTTTTAAAGCTCTTTGGATATATTGCGTTATCTGATATATCACATCATTTGTTTGTCTCTCAACGAGCTCGAAATGAGAGACATTTAGCCCTCCACTTCTATTTCAACATTTACAATTAAAAAAAAAGAACTAATGCTATTAATATTAATGCTACTAATGCAGCATGGCAGAAATCATCTGAACACAACTCAAAATATGAATCATATGTCAGAAATCATCTAAGTTCATCAGAAACAATTTAACAAAAAGTGTGACCATCGTTTTTTCCGAGATTTCGCCCTTCTACTGTGATGAATGCCAACATGTCAGAAATCATCTGAACATATGTTGAAATATGAATCACTTTAGAAATTATATGAGTTCATCAAAAACGATATATCAAAAGTGTGGCCAACATTTACCTGTGATGAATATGCCAGAAATTTGATTGCACACAGGTGAAGAACATGTAAATTTGGTACTTGTTTAAATTCACTATCCAATAATTACCCCGATTTTCTGCATCCAATAATCATTCTAGTCCACCTATGAGGAGAAGACCTTTATTGTAATTTTGAATATACGCACCCGCGATTTACTTTGGTTGGGGTAAACAAAATTAAATGTTTTAGGTTAACCGGGCGGGTACTAAAATTGCTAACCGCTTAATCACTAATTACATATTCCATTTTAAGATACATAGTGCTAAAATATTTCATCTATTGTTTTTGAAAATTCTTTATCAAACGAAAAGATTTTGTTTTTTCATCAGGGATATTTATTTTAAAAGTTATTTTCTGTACAATACATGGGAATGTATAGGAAATATTGGAATAGGGTCGAAAATGGAATCTCGAGTTTTCGACGGATTTACACGTTTTGGGCACTCTAGAATACGAATCCACTATTTTTACCACAACGTCCATGAATGTGTGTGTCTGTGCAATGCAGGTATACACTATAGCTCAAAATATATCTGACGAAATTGAATTCAATTTGGCAGTTAAGTCACTTACATGTTACCCTTTTGCTGAATATTTGGGTTGAATCGACCTTTTTCTTCGTAATGTCCCGAAAAAGTCGACAAAATCTTAAATAAAAGATTAAATATGATTAAATGCTTGTTTTATACGTAATTTTTAAATACAAAACGCATATGCCCAACTCCATTTCTCTAGTATAAAACTTTCTCGAGATAATTTAGTCTTTTAATTTGTGCGAGTTGGCAACGTTTTAAAATGTCCGCATTTTAAAGACATCAAATAAAAGAGAAAGTGTTTTAAAATGAAAATTGGGTATAATTTCATATAAGTATCTATTTGCTGAGCTATTTTATGTTATAAAATTTAAACGAATGTATTACGGAATATATAAAGAAAATTAGGAATCTGTAAGGAAATTCATGTGCTGTCCACATCAGATTTTTTCATGGGTTCTCCGAATTGTTCATTATAACAAAGTTATTGGTTATACTCAATCAATCATGAATATTTTTAATGAATTTTTATATTTGTAAAAAATATTTTTTGTAAGTATATTGTTTAACACTTTTATATTTTACTTCTGTCTGACGACTGTTTTATATTTTTAGATTGTTGTCACACGCTTTATCGTCCCAAGGCTGTTTTTTTTTTCTATAAAAAGAAATCTGCAGCACCTGTGATCTCGAATAATTTGCGACCGCTGCATAATTCTCTGTCTGCACTCTGGCATCCAATGGGGCTGCGCCTCCTTTTCTTCTTCGGCCACTCAAAGCGTAGTCTCCGCCCGACCAGGGCTCTGAAATTTTTGCAGTGTATTTGCTAAAGCCGACAAATAAAACTTGATTGACGAATGAAACAAAGCGAACATAAAATTCATTGGATGAAATTGAAATGTTGGAGCACGGCTGAAACGCTATGAAATGAAAAATGGAAACACGCCCATTCATTATATTCTTCGCGATGTTAGATGTCGATGTTTAGATTTCTTTGTTTATTAAAAATCTAATATATGCTTCTCATTGCACTGCATAATTTTATTTTCAGAATCAGTAAACAGGCTGTTAATGTTAAATATATGAATTCAGGGTTTCTATTAAGTTGTCTTGTAATTAACTGTGACTTAACACTCTAAGGACCGATCAAGTTATATGTTTCAGGGAAATTTGTATCTGATTCAACTTTCTTTAAAGGACAAGATAAAAACAAAATTTATTAATTCAATAGAAAAAAGTCAGGCACATTTTAATTCGACTGAAAATAAAACTAAAAAATCCTGTCAATGTGAAGGTGCTCGGAAATATGTTGGCGGCTTTATTAATTTTTTTAAATATTGATTCTAGAAGCTTGTTTCTTAAAAACAAGTGCGAAATTTTATGAAAATAGTCCCAACTCTGTGGACGGCAGTTCTGAAAAATTCGAAATTTAACTCTTTACACGTATCGTGGTAGGATATAATTTCTAATTAACACAATAGTCCTTACGATTTTATTAGTTAAAATATAAGGTCCTTTCGCATTATTATGACCACCTACTTAGTATTTAGAATAAGCGCTTTCGCACTATGGCAACCAGCAGCTGTAAATTAGTTGGAGGATTAGTCAATAAGTTGGAGGAAGGTTGATACGGGTATCTGTGACCATGCAGACTGCAGTGCACCTCGGAGTTTTTATCGGTTTCTTAGAGGATCCATCAGTCTGATGTGGAAAACCCAGGCCGTCCGACTCATCCAGAGGACTTAGAGCAACTATTTGGACGACCGGGAAGCCATCAGTCTGATGTGTCGATCCAGATGGTCCCATCGATTTTCCAATTAGGTTAAAATCTGGTGATTTGAGTGGCTAAGGGAGTAGTTTGTTCGATTCAAACCGTCCGACCTAAAAAGGAGTAGTTTGAAGTCTCTGTACTCTGTCGTACTCCTCAAACCACTGACGGAAAATTATGACGACAAGGCATGGCGCATTGTCTTGCTGATAGATATCATCGTTGACCAGGTAGACATGGTCGAAACATACGGTGTACCTAATTAGCGACAATAGACAGGTAACTATTTGCGTTCACTGTGCCCTCCACACCAGAAGTATCACCTCACCGAACACAAGTCATGTCATGAAAACGTTTTCAAACCATAACGCCGCCTCCACTAGTTTGCTTTTTATAAACAAACGTGTCCTCGTGTCTATTCTATGAGATTTTACACCTAATACGCCATCCCGCCTTTCTGGTAGGTCGGACGGTCCGGGGCCGGCGGGATTTAATCCCGCCGGCCCCGGACGGTCTGGGTTTCAACAACAACAACCTAATACGCCATCCCGGCCACTCAAACTGCTGCTGTAAACCTCTGGGTCAGCCGGGTGGTCTGGGACTTCAACCTAATACGCCATTGTTCACCCACTTGGTGGAATAGAAACTCATCGATGAAGGCCACTCGGCCGAATTTACTAACTTTCTTTACTATGTCTATTACAGACTTAAAGTCAATACTTTTAAGGACTCGCAACTTGAGTTTTCGACAGATTTACACGTGTCGAGCAACCTAGAATACGAAAAAACTATTTTTAGCGTGACATCTCTCTCTTTTCTTTGTGTGTATGTGTGTCTGTTTGTACAATTTATGTATCCACCCTAACTGAAATCCTAATTTCAACCAAAAATCACAAAATTTGGTAAGTAAGACATGTGTGAGTTACCTTGGTGTTCATTAGATTTTGGTACAATTCGGAATAAAAGAGCCTGCCTTTTTTTTTTTTTTGCAAAATAGCTCGCATAAATCGTCAAAATCTGAAATAAAAGACTGCATATGCTCAAATGTATCAATTAAATACTTGTTTTACACGTAAACTTTAACGACTAATTCCCCTCTGTATTCTAAAATGAGGCAGTGTTTAAGGTTATGCAAGTATTAGAGGAAAGGGGGCAGGCACTGAGGTAGACACTATTTAAAAATGGGCTACGAGTAAGAAAATCTGATGTGGGTAGCACATGACTTTTCCTTCAGCATGAAATTCATTTTCTCCTTTCTTTCGAGTTTAATTGCACAAAATAACACGGGTGCTAATGTAAAATTAATTCAGTTTTTACGACGTAATTTCAAAGGCTGCATTAGAAAAATGCGAAAAATAAAATATCTCGAATACGGTTAGTCGTAGTGTAATTTGGTTGGTCTTATTATTATTTTTTTTTTTTGTAAAAAATTACGCAGAAAACAAGCATTTCATTTATGCATTTGACCATATGTAGTTTTTTGTTTTAGATTTTGGTAATTTTCGCAAGCCCCCCCCCCCCCCCCCCCAAAAAAAAATAAAATAAAAAACCGGCTTTTTTTTCTTACATCACACCAAAATATAATCAACACCAGGGTAGCCGACAACTGACTTATCTACCAAGTTTTGTGAATTTTTCTCTATTAGTTTTTCAGTTAGAGTGGATACATAGGATTTTTGCCGGCTATTTCACAAAATAAGCAGGTTCTTTTTTTCTCAAATCGTACCAAAATAGAATTGAGCCCAGGGTAACCCACTAGTGACTTATTTACCAAATTTAATAAACCTATTCAATTAGTTTTGAGTTAGAATGGATACATGCATTGCACAAACTTACAGACACACACACAGACATCACGCTTGAAATATTTTTGTGTGTTCTAGGGATGCTCGACACGTGTAGATCCGTCGAAAACTCGAGTTGCGATTTTCGACACGATTCCATTACTTTTTCTATACATTACTTTGTATTGTGTGGAAAGTAAAAATGTTGATAAATACTAAAAAAAAGTATGCGTTCAAAAGTTAAAGCTTGAACAAAAGAGCCAAGTGGATCAGCTGATTGTGATACTCACAAATGCTAAAATAAAATTTTAAGCGTTATAAGTGCCTTCCCCGTCTCATACGTTTATTATCTCCAAAACGTAAATTCTATACCTTTCTCTTGCCATAGAAAATCATTCTCTACAGTGTTCCCTTTTCAACCGATTATCTTAATAAATACTATTAACCAAGATTTTATATAAATAATTGAAACTGCAATGTTTGGTTTAGATTGAAGCATGCATTCAAATGTTAGAGCTCGTATAAAGAGCCAAACGATTGAGCTGAATCAGTGATAATTTTATTTATTTCATTATATTTATTATATTATATAATTTTATTTAGTGACAATTTTATTTATTTAGTGACAATTTCTTATTTATTTAGTGGCAATTTCTTTTTTCAGAATTATTACGAACCATGTTCGTAATAATTCTCAGAAAAAAAAATATTAAAATATTTTCAATAATTTTATATTTTGATATAAATAAAAAATTGACAGAGACATCGAATTTATATATGTGTTTAATTTTTTATAAAATACATTTTTCTGTGAAGAAATTATTTTGTAAAATAGTTTTTTCAATTAGAATAAAATAATAAGAAAATATTTAAATATATTTTTCCTTAAGATGCTAACATTATATTACGCATACTCCGAAGATAAGGTTTGCAGTGCTTTAACAAACAGATCTAGAGTTTAAGCGTGAAAAAATCATACATAATAGTTTTTATCTGTATTGAAGTACATGAAAAGAAAATGAACAATAGTATAGTTACCCAACTTTCTATCCCTCTGTTGAGGAGTATTGTAATAGAAATATTTACACAAGAAAAAACTATATCACTACATTTAATATTTTAGGGCAGTTTCTCCTTGAAATTCCTCCATGAAATACATACGTCCTTGACAATGTGGCCACATCTGGTACTGTCTTGAGAAAGAGTCTCTCCTTTTTCCAGTTTTGTGTTAGATTTTTCTGAAAATCTTCGGCGGATTCATTTAAAACTCTTTTTCAAGAAAATGCGGAGGAGGAGAACATTATCAAAATGATTAGGCATTTCCCCTGTACTCGCATTTCTGCGATAGCTAATATTTTGGAAAAGAAATCTGCAAATCCCCGCCTATGATCCCTTCCCTCTTTTTCCAGAGTTCGAAAGGTGTTCTATGTTCGTTGGCGTTGCAAATCCCTCAATCCGCGTAATCTTCCGGTTTTGAAAGGCGTCATCGCAATCGCGCCCAACCCAAATCGCAATCTCGCTTCAAAACGGACGTGGCACGTACAAATAATCAGCTGTTGAACAATAACCTCCTCCGGGGTGAGGGTTTTCTACTTCTCCCCCTTTTTTGAAAGGTTGATTTGCGTAAGGAAAACGACGAGCTACTTGGCAACAACTTAGTCCGCGTGCTGTTCTTTTCCTTTATTTTCTACACTTACTTTTCTTTCTTTCTCTTTTCTTACATCGCAAGGAGAGTGAGATAGAGCCCCCCTCCTTTCTCTTTACTCCCCCCCCTCCGAGTCCTGGCGTTGCTCTCCGGCCCTTAATCCCTCGGAAATGAAATCCGCGGCCTCTTGTAATTGCATTTGGGCCCTAGTTAATCCCGGTGGCTTGAGCGCGACAGCCCGATATGGGTGGCTGATGTGAAGCCATTGGAAAATGATGAGTCGGGATTAAAATTTGACAAGAAGACCGGCTAAGGAAGCCCGTCTTTGCCAAGTCCGCCTTTTCCGAGAGGCCTTGATACAAACTGACACGCCCTGATTACACGCCGCTCTGGACAGTGGAAGAAGAGCGCTTTTTGCGGATGGAGATTTAGTGGAGGAAAGGGAAAAAAAAATCTCTCCCTTCCCCTCTCTTCTCTCTTCGACGGCGGAGACAAATTAATAAAGTAGAAAGACAGGTTGCTAAGTCATTTGCATACCTGCCAGAGAGACCCTTAATCCTATTAGTTGAGAACCGGAGAGGCCTAGGTAAAAATGATACATTACCGGGATTTCTAGGTCTGTCAAAGGCCTGGGATTAGGGAAAGACTGTCCGCTTGTCTTTCGAGCCCTTATTCGAAAGGCTTTACTGACTACTCCACCCCCCCTCATCCTGAACACTCAGGTGAGCTGCCGCTGCTTCATAAAACATGCTGAGCTAAGGAACTCCGACAACTTTGCGAATTTTTCTTTAGCGTGTTTTTTCTCTCCCATTTTCTTTTCACGAGCCTTTAAAAAACTGGGGGGTTAGTTGCTCGACTGAGCCTCTGGATAGTACTGCCGACTGCGGGGCCAAAGCAGTTAAAAATGCAAAAGCTCAAAACGTCACCGCGACAGGCACGGCATTAACGGCTCGATGTCCTAAAACGCCGGATCTACACAGAGTGAAAAAAAAAAAAGGGCGAGCCGTGTCCTGTAAATATACGATGAGGTTCGTTATTTAAAGTTTCAGGAACATCCGTCACGAGGGGAAGACGCCTGTCGAGATTGTTTTGCTAAGCGGGATTTAGAATTCAGCGTCAATGAGCGCATAAATTAAACCATCATGCAATCTTAATCGCGGAGCCTCGAATGACTGCATCGACATTCGATCACTTTGCTCGAGAAACTAAATTCCTCACTTAAGCTGGAATTCTTTTATTTTTTTTAAACGGAAATAAAAAAAAAAGTATTTCTTCTATTTACTGCATCACTTTATATGTGCGGGTATTGGAATTTAATTGCCAAATGAAAAGTGTCACAAAAATGTTTTTACCACCCATTTAAAAAATATTCACCTGGTTATAAAATTGCATCTACTTCACTGAATCATGTTCAGTAATTTTACCAATGCAAAAAATGTTTTATTTTCTTTTTTTTTTTTGAGAAATGTGTGTCCTAAGATGATCCATAATATATAAGAAAAAATATGAGTAATCATGTGCAGAATTTGTCAAAAATTTGTATACATATATTTGTTGGAGACCCTGGTTTTCAAAATGCCACAGACTGTTTGTGGAGAAACTTGTAAAGTCTTTAACATCAAAGACAACCAAATAAATGGTTAAAAAGTTATTTAATAAAATCTTCTTATTATGACGTACAAAATCACATAGCCAAAGCGCTTTCGGACATTCTCATGCCTTTCATCAGTGGCGAAGTAAAATAAAGTGCAGACAAGTATACTCATGGACCTTTCTCTACAAAGCTATTATGGTGCTTAAGAACTTTCCTAGGAACCTGCATGTATACCGGGTGTTTCTAAAAAAAATAAACAGTTGAAGATTATTTATTTATTTATTTATATATTTTATTAATTTATTTTATTTATTTATTTTATTTGGTTGTTTTGGTTGTGGACACATAATTCTAATTGTAAAAATGCTTTAAATTAGGTAGAAAGTTATGCAATAGTAATTTAAATAATGCAATATTTCTGTAAAAATATTTAAAACAACTAAATTTGTATTCAGTCCTTTTAGCGAAAAAGTTAAATTACAAACTCCATTTATTACAAAAAATCTGATGTCGGCAGCACATGACTTTCCTTATATAATGCAACGAATTTACTTCTTTTACAATAAAAAAATAATGTATAAGATCCACGGTACTGTGTTTTTAACGTTGAGTTGTACATTTGGCGATTTCCCGGACGACAACATGTAAAACTATTTCAAAGTACCCAATTAACTTATATTTCGCACAACTCTAAATAAACAATTATCAACATTGATAGCATCCTCAATAAGCGATATAGTCCATATATTAAAATATTTTAATAAAAAATTCATCAATTAGGCATCATTTACATTAATTTAGCGTCATTTTTGCAATTTTGACGATATTTCCGTCAATCTGGGGCAAAATATCGCCAAAGTGGCGATACTTTGCATGATTATTCGCCAAATGCATCATCAAGTGTTACGGACAAACGGAGAGAAGAACACTTCTTATATACGAGAAGGTCCGTCATATAATGGAAATCAGAATTTGCGAAGCATTACTTCCCATTTGGCGTCATTTTTTTTTTTTTTTTTTTGTCAATTTCGCAGCATTTTTGTCACTTTAGCAACATTAAAATAGTCGCCAAGTTGGCGACGTCGCGCTAAATTTCTCGTCAAGCTTTACGGACGGACGAACGAATTGGTTATTCTTATTGTCTACTCTTTTGTTCCTCCCATGATATTGAATTTTCATCAGTTAGTCCCCATTTCATTGATTTAGCGTCGGTTTAATCAATTTGGGGAATTTTTATAAATTGCGTGATATATTCGTCAATTTGGCAACATTTAAAAAGTCAGCAAGTTGGAAATATTCCCATAAATTCGTCAACAACATTTTGCCAAACGTTACGGACGGAAAAATAGGTTATTCTTATAGTGCATTCTTATTTTCTTTCCAAGATATTGAATTTTCGCCAATTAGTCGTCATTTTCATTGATTTAGCGTCATTTTTATCAATTTGTCGACCTTTTCGTTAATTTGGCAACATTTTAAAAAGTTGCCAGGTTGGCGACATTGTGCCAAAATATCGCTAATCGTTATGGACGGAGAAATAGGTTATTCTTATAGCAGATAAATGACTATTAACCTCCAAGTACAAAAGTATTACCCAAAGCATATTTTCTCATGAATGGAACGAGCTAGATCCACGAGAATGATGTCACAAAATTTATCGCATAATATTACTTATGAAAAGTTAATATATTTCACTATAGTTAATATTTTTTTTTATTTTGTGATTTGTTAAGACATTTATTTGAAAAATGTGCAATATTTCGAGAACGGTTCGTGTTAGCGTTATAAAGTTTGTGTTTTAATGTAACATTACATAATAAATGACTATTTCCGTAACTTTATTAAAGAGTTTGATATTTGATCATTTTTTCAAGATTTCACTCGAAAATTTAGAGGGGGGCGGGGTGTCTGAACATTCGATTGCTTTTCAAAACAATAGGCTTCCAGTATTCACGGATTGTAATTTTTGTACCAAAGTTCGTTCGTGAGATATCGCCTCCACAGACTCACTGACACACACACACACACACAGACATCACCTCAAAAACGTTTGATTCGTGTTCAGGGATGCTTGAAATGTGCTCTTCCATCGAGAATTTGAATTATTACGAAATAAATTGTCAAACTTCTTAACAATTCATGAATACAGGGCCGTTCACACATTTAATTGATTCACAGAAATCATTTTGTAGGGTAAACGATGTTTTCTTTAACCGTTTGCCTCTGAAATTATTAAGGACAGATAGATGATTCTTGTGAAAAATTGTTTTTAACTAAAATACTGATAGATATGATTTTGTTGTTGTGTCAGATGTTTTCCTAACAAAATCTATGGGAAAATAAGCATATCCATTTATGTACTCTCCTTATATACATAGTATAATGTATAAGGAAAACTATTGCGACGGGGTCGAAAATTTGAATTCTAGTTTTCGACGGGAGAGCACGTATCAAACATCCCTGAACATGAATCGAATGTTTTGGGGGTAATGCCTGTGTGTGTGTGTGCGTGTGTGTGTGTGCGTGTGCGTGTGTGTGTGTCTGTGGAGACAATATCTCACGAACGAATGGAGCGCTTCAAACGAAATTTGGTACAAATATTACAATCAGTGAATACTGGAAGCCTATTGTTTTTAAACGCAATCGAATGGTCAGATCACCACTAAATTTTCGAGTGAAATTTTGAAAAAATCATCGAAAAATCAAAACCTTTCATAAAATTGCATAAATAGTCATTTATGGTGATTCTTGATGATATATTTGGTGAACGTGGCTAATAATCTAGCCAAATATCGCCAACTTGCCAATATTTCGCCCCAGACTGACGAACATTTCATCAAAATTGCAAATATGACGTCATGTGATCGAAAATGACGCCAAATTGATGGATTAATTGTTAAAATATTTTAATATATGGACCATATTACATATTGATGATGCTATCAATATTGATAATTTTCAATTTAGAGTTGCTTGAAATATATATTGAGTACTTCGGAATAGTTTTACATCCGGAACAGCGCCAAATGTACAATTCAACGTTGCAAACACAGTGTCGTGGATCTTCTACTTAATTTTTTCACTGTGAAAGAAATAAATTTATTGCATTATAATAAGGAAAGTTATGTGCTACCCACATCATATATGTTTTTCTAATAGGTTGGAGATCGGTTGTATTCGCCGTAAATCATAATCATCTCACAGAGTTCGGCATTACTGACAGCACCATAATTTCAACTGCAGTTATGCAGAGTTACTTGGATGCTTAAATATAAACCGCGAATCAATGTAATGGTGATGTAATAGATTTTCTTGAATATTTTGCATAGAATAAATATGAATGAGTAGAAAAAGTTTTAGTAACTATTTGTAACCGAAATTGATATGTGTGATATTTGCCACCTTTCCCCAATGCAAATTTTAATCATTGATAACTATATCAAATTGGATCGTATTAAAGTCAAATTTTTGTTAGTTTTACTAAATACGGTATGGCTAACATTTTTGTAATCTGGCTTTTTTCGCTAAAGGGGCTGTATAAAATATTAATTTTTAATTTCGTACAAAAATATTGCACATGATTTAAATTATATTTCGTAACTTTCTACCTTATTGAAAGCGTTTTTACTTTTCTTATATATAGTGTAAAATGTATAGGGAAAATATTGTGACGGGATCGAAAGTTTGTATTCGAGTTTCAGATGGAAGAGTACGTTTTAAGTATGCCTGAACTCGAATCGAATATTTTTGAAATGGTGTGTGTGTGAGAGAGTCTGTCGAAGCGATATTTCACGAACGAATGGAGCGTTTCGAACGAAATTTGGTACAAATATTACAATAGGTGAACACTGGAAGCTAGGAACACGGTTTTAAACGCAATCAAATGTTCGGCAGACCCTCCTATTATTTTAATGAAATTTTGAAAAAATCATAAAAAAATCAGAGCCTTTAATAATGGTAATTAGATGATATATTTTTTTTGTAATTGTTTTGATTAGAAAACGAATGAAACATTTTAGAAGGCTACACACTTTATAAAGCTACACTCTTTAGAAGGCTGCGGAGTACGATCACGTTAAACATGTGGGTCCGTAAGTCCTTCCGAGAGGTTGGTGGTAGGGGAAGGAAGGTACGGTCCCTGTGGATGCCTCCCCCACTGGATTCCGGTCTAAATTGGGTGGCACTTCCCAGCCGTCCAAACGGTTACCTTACACCTTTCTGGTAGGTCGGACGGTCTGGGTCTCAACAACAACAACTCTTTTGAAGGCTACACGTTTCAGAAGGAGTTAGGAAGTTTTCAAGATATTGCACGTTTTTCTAATAATTTTTAATAATGTCTTAAATATTCTAATAAATTTATCAAAAATATTTCATAAAATTAATAATTATTAACTATCCTAAAATATGTTAAATTTTTCAAATAGTATGCGATAAATTTGTTAACATTATATTTTCTTGCATCTGGTTTGTTTCATTCACCAGAAAATATACTTGTGTAATAGTTTTGTATTTTTACGACCAACAATTTGCCAATGATCTTTTATATATAATAAAAACTCTTCTCTTCTTCTGTGTCTAACACTTGGCGATCAATTTAGCGAACTTGACGACTCATTTAGCGAGATATCGCGAACATAGCGACATGTCGCACTATATTGGCGAAAATATAGTTAACATTACAACGGAAATCACGCCAAATTGATAAATTAATCATTAAAATATTTTAATATATGGACTATATTTCTTATTGCGAAAACTATCAATATTGATAATTGTTAATTTAGAGTTTTGTGAAATATAAATTAATTGGGTACTTCGAAACAGTTTTACATGTTGTCATCCGGAAAAATGCCGAATGTTATCGTTATAAACATTGTGCCGTGGAAATTATACACCAATTTTTCACTGTGAAAGAAGTAAATTAATTGCATTATATAGGGGAAGTCTTGTGCTGTCACATTTTGTTTACACCCT
The DNA here is from genome assembly GCA_951213105.1 of Amaurobius ferox. Taxonomy (NCBI): domain Eukaryota; kingdom Metazoa; phylum Arthropoda; class Arachnida; order Araneae; family Amaurobiidae; genus Amaurobius; species Amaurobius ferox. The sequence goes on along the minus strand of OX578141.1, from coordinate 143,071,673 downwards.
GTATACTAATGATACACGATAGATTAAATGTATGAACAAAGATAGTTTTTCCAATGTGAGGTGTTCAATAATGCAGTTTATTGAATTCAATTGCTCAGATATGTCACGATTTAATTTTTTCTTAAATTAATTTCTGTGTATCCAAATATAGTCTGAAAAGTTAGAGGAGATATTGCGCAAGTGAGGAATCTACATTTTATTTTGTACTATTTATTGTTATTATGGGATAGATTTAAAAACTGATAGCGTTGTACATACCCCTGGTCCGCAACTTTTAATCATTCAGGAGCATCAGCGCTATGTTATCTTTAGAAAACACCGCCACCAGTGGCGTAACTAGTATTAAGCGTGGTTAAGCAGCGCTTGCCGATCCGGTGGTCGAGCGGTCAGGGGCATGCGTTTCCGTCTGATCGCTGGACTGCCGGGTTGCGGATTCGAATCCCGCCAGCGGGCATGGATGTTGTCATGTCGAGCCCAAGTCAGACTTCCGCTCTTCGGGGAGCCTCTATAAAAGTGAAGCTGCAGTTCTTCTCCCCTTCGCCATCGGATACCCTGAGGGGGGGGGGGTCTTGTGGACGTGGTACGTAGGCGCTCCTTCACCACGGGGGAATTAGTAACGAACGAACGAAGCAACGCTTAAGGGCCAAAAAACATGGGAACCCCGAGATATTTGCACCGGCGAGAACAAAATAATGTTTTCTCTAAAAATGTTAATAAAAGTATTTTATTATGTTGTTTTAGTGGCATTTGTCTACCTAATCATTTACCCATTTTAAGCGGGCGGATAGTGAAAATTTTTGTCATCGCATGACGTTATCCTGGCACACCACGGGGGGGGGGAGGGGGGAGACAGATCACATTATTCCTTAAACGGACACCACAACATCGATGTCCGCAGGTGGGATTCGAGCCGACAACCCAGCAGTCGAGAAAGCACAAGGAAACGCTTGCCTTATACCTCTCAGCGACTAGGTCTGATGTATTTTATTGTTATTGCAGCAAATATTTTCTCAAATGTTTTATTTATTAGGAACCCAAACTAAAATTTTGGCAAAATTTTAGTTCTCACAATTTTTTTTTTTTCGGGGGGGGGGGGGGGGGGGTAAATTTTGGGATTACCAAAATAAATAAAATCTTAAATGCTTTTAATTTGGAGTGCCCAATACTAAAATTTTAAGGGCTAACATATGTTGCTTAATGGACTAAAGTTCCTAGTTAGGTCCGCTGACCACCTTACAAATACATACCTTCTTTCACGCCGCCAAATAACGCTATAAAAAATCTGATCAGCACATGACTATCCCTATATAATGCGCTGAAATTACTTCTTTCACAGTGACAAAATGACATATAAAATCCACGGCACAATGTTTTTCTTCATGTTGAGTTGTACATTGGGCTTTTTTCCGGATGAGAACATGTAAAACTATTTCGGAATCCCAGTTAATTTACATTTCGCTCAATTCTAAATTGACAGTTATCAATAATGATAGCACACGCAATAAGTAATATAGTCCATATATTAATATATTTAAAAAGACCAGTTCATCAATTTGGCGTTATTTTTTGCAATTTTGACGAAATAATGATGGACAAGATCCACTACACAATGTTTTTAATCTTGAAAACTGACATTTGGCGCTCTTTTGGATGACAGCATGTAAAATTATTCTGAAGTACCCAATTAACTCAATTAATTACTTCGAATGGAAATATTGCTAACATTATACAAAATACTCCATTATATTAAAATATGTTAATTATAATTAAATCAATTTGTCATTATTTTCGAAACTTTATTACTTGATTGTCACTTTTGCCAAATTGGCGACATTTTCGTCCACTAGACCCCACAGTAAGAAGTCATCAATATTTTGCCAAATGATTCACCAATATCGCTAAATAATTCGCAAAGTGTTACATTTTGATGATACTTACTACTACTGTTCATTTTTATGTACATTTTAGAAACATTTATTTGAAAATTTTAAACAATTAAAAACTAACGTTCTAAAGTTTGTGCATTCGTTTAAAATAATACATGCAAAATGATTATTTATTTAACATTATTGAATGTCCTGATTTTTGTTATGATTTTTTCAAAACTTCATTCGAAAATGTAGGGGTCTTCAGAGCGTTCGATAGCTTTAAAAATCAATAGGGTTCCGGTATTCACGGATCGTAATAATATTACCAAATTATGTTCGAAATGCTCCATTCGTTCGTGAGACATTGCATCCCCCATACACATAGAGATATCACGTCAAAAACATTCGATTCAAGTTCAGAGATGCTTGAAACGTGCTTTTTCGTCGAAAGCTCGAATTCGAATTTTCGACCCCGTCACAATATGTTCCCTGCACATTGTACTACGTATGTAGGGAAAGTAACTAGCATAAGTTGTATGTATGCTGTTAGCATTAGAATTAGCCATGATACATTTGTTTATGAAATTAAAAAAAAATAATCAGCTTCAGTTAAATTTGTATGAATTTTTTGTAATTTTTATAAAATTTTGTTTACATCTTTGAATTATTTTTCCACTAGCCTCTTCCAAATAACTTGTCCCAATCCTGTGCTGTAAAATTATATCGTGCACGTAAATTCAATAGTATAGCAAATTAAGTGCACCTTAGAAATGATTTTCAATGAGCCAAAGCTAGACATCATCAAATGCATTGTTAAATTCTCAGTATACATGGCGATTCAAACAGACTGATCACGGTTTATAACTTTTGAACCGTTAGTGCTAGACACATACATCTAATTGGAAAATTGTTTTAAATCGTAAGAAGAATGGCATTAAAATACTTTTAAAACTGTGTGACGTATTAGAATAACAAGAAAGATCAATCATGCTTAAAGCATTGATTATGAAACACTTTCCAACTTCAATGCAATTTTATTTTAAAAAGTCGAAAATGCAATATATTCCTCGGTAATATTTTAAAACTTATCACAATACTACATTGATTTATTATATTTGAAACCTTAAACCTTCATCGAAAAAAATTAACTTCATTCAAATGACGGCATTAAAGTATAAATTGCCTGGTTTAAACATCTCTAAAATGTAATACATTCCTTGGTAATAATTTTAGAATTATCATAATACTACGATAATTTATTATATTTGAAAACTTCATCGAAAACAACTGAAATTCATTCAAATGACGTCATAAAAATATAACACGCCTGGCTCTCTCTATAAAAGCAACATTTCATTCATAAATAATTCCCCCATTCATGTCTTTCATCACAATACTATAATAATTTATTTTATTGAAAAATTAAGACCATTGAGCTACAAGTAAGTAAGCTCTATTCGTTAAACTTCATCGAAAAATATCGTCCTTCTCTTTCTAAAATCAATGAATATTTCATTCATATCAGCTAAGCAGACTCCATGGACTATTTGATTTTATGTTAAAGAATTACAGCGATTCTAATAGAATTACAGCGATTCTAATACAACTCATTCTACATATTTTGTTGTTTACATTTTACATAGTTGAAAAATAGGCTTAATAGTAGAAATAATCAAATTTAGATGAGCATTTAAACTGGAATATATTGTCATTGCGTTGTTTCCGTATGTAGATGCACAGAATTTAGGCAAAAATAAAGTAGTTTTAGGACGGATACAACACTCAATATGAATTAAAAAGAACTTTAAAAATCACGATTTTGACACAAGATGGATGCCATATATCATTTTGAAGTGGGTCATGTGATCGTTTCATATCATGGACACGTGATCGCTTCATATAAGAGGTGTTATTATTATTTTAATTTTTATTTTAAAAACTACTGAATATATTTCGCTGAATTTTTTTTTATATATTTTACGGAACCATTTGAATATTGCCTAAAATTTTCGAAGCAATTTGTGAATTTTAAATCCGCTTAAAAAATACTTGAAAAATTAGGTCCCATAGGGCTCAATGTATTCCATTTTTTCAACCCGGGTTCAATCCAAAACTAATTGGGTGATATTATTCATTTATATTCCCATAGGTCCTATAGACCGTCTGAACAACATACTAAAATTTCATTTTGATTAAGTCATTTTTACGGCAGTTATCGTGCTAACGGACAGACAGACAGACAGACAGAATGAACAAAGTCATAAACACTTTTCAACTTTGTTGTAAAGTGTTAAAAATACAGAAAATAACCTTTTATATAGCTTCCTTAGCGAAGAAAGTTCGATTACTGAAAAATGTGCATAAAATTTGGAGTCTATAAAAAAAAATTGAAGTGAAAAACTCGTGGTGATATTTATGCGACAAATTTTTGGGGCCGGCATATTCATTGAATAGTGGTTTGCAGCAGAAACAAGTATACACTAAGTACACTAAAGCTTTATTTTGTAGAATGTCCCAAAATTATTTCGAAAATTACCTGGTAAGAACATGGTTTTTTGGCTTAAGTCAGGTATTTTGTTTTATTCCCCACACTTTAATTTTATAAGTATAAAACTAGTTAATTATTACTGTGAAGTTTATGAACGTTTTTCGAGTAATTGGGCATTTTGCCCTGAAGAGTTGTATTAAAAGTTAGATTTCGTATTTTTATGCAAATACTTTCCCCAGTTTTGAAAACATTTTAGACAAACTTTGCTTACGATTCAAAGTAATTTTTCAATTGAAAGCATATGTCTAGCACTGACGGCTCATCAGTTATGAGTCTGATTAGTATTTTTGAAACACCCTGTTTAAAAGTTGATTTGAAAAATCAACTACACAAACCATTTATATTATATTATAATCCGTTATCTACAAGACACTGAAAAACAAACATAACTTTAGAAATTTATAAATAAAAAAAATCTGACCAGACACTCCGACTTAAAATTCTAAAAAATATTCGAATCCTTATTTTGGGGAGACGTCCATGGAAGGTTATCTTAATTCTAGATTTTCGAAATCTGTTAAGTTTTAAGAATGAGACGCGATTTTGCCGTCCTTTTGTTTCTTTTCCATGCATTGGCGATCAGATCAAATTACTCATGACTTTTCATCGGCTAAATTGAATAGCAACAAAGACGTTCAGAAAAAATATCCCGCTTTTGTTGCTCTTTTCTGTTATTAACCTAAGCGGTAATTAGTCATTGCAACATAGACTCTGATTTAATTCCTAGAGAGGTTGTTCGAGGATTAATTTGTGCTAATTATAACGCCTCCTAAATGTTTAATTTTTATGTCCTCCCCTATTTAGTGAAAAAGAAAGATTCAAAAAACTCGCGAGCTTTTGGCAAGAAAAGATTTAAAGGCCGAACTGTTTTGCAGGATTTCTTGACTTGAATTATGAGTATTCAAGATGAGAAGACTTTAAATTTTAAATTGATAAATATATTTAAATACAGCTTTTCTTTTGTCGTTCTTACTTTTTGGCTATTTTTAATAAATTCTTTGGAAGTTTATAAGAAGTTAATTATTAATCACTAAAAAGTATGTAGCTATTTATACCTCTCCCATTAAATAAATTTTTGTGCAGTAATTAGTGTGTTAATTTTCATTATTCTTTTTCTTCCATAAATCAAAACTAATCATGTCGATTAGAAATATTTATCTTAAGATATTACTCTTAGTGTCAATTTTTATTTAACTATAGTGAATCTATTATTGTCATCATATTGCATTATCATTCCAATTGACTCTCCATAGACAGTGATTCTTCATGCAAATATAGATTAGTTTCTGAACATAAATGTATTAGTTTCTGAACACAAATATAGATTAGTTTCTGAACACAAATATATTAGTTTCTGAGCACAAATATAGATTAGTTTCATTAAATTATTTAGGTATAGTAATTTTTTTTTACTGTATCATCATATTAAACGCATTCCAATTGACTCTCCAAAGGTAATGATTCTTCACACAAATATAGATTAGTTTCTGAACACAAATATAGATTAGTTTCATTAAATTATTTAGGTATAGTAATTTTTTTTACTGTGTCATCATATTGAACACATTCCAATTGACTCTTCAAAGGTAGTGATTCTTCACACAAATATGGATTAGTTTCTGAACACAAATATAGATTAGTTTCTAAACACAAATATATTAGTTTCTGAACACAAGTATTGATTAGTTTCATTAAATTATTTAGATATAGTAATTTTTTTTTACTGTGTCATCATATTGAGAACACATTCCAATTGACTCTCCATAGGCAGTGATGCTTCACACAAACATAGATTATTTTCTGAACACAAATATATTAATTTCTGAACACAAATATAGATTAGTTTCATTAAATTATTTAGATATAGTAATTTTTTTTACTGTGTCATCATATTGAGAACACATTCCAATTGACTCTCCATAGGCAGTGATGCTTCACACAAACATAGATTAGTTTCTGAACACAAATATATTAATTTCTGAACACAAATATAGATTAGTTTCTGAACACAAATATATTAATTTCTGAACACAAATATAGATTAGTTTCATTAAATTATTTAGATATAGTAATTTTTTTTTACTGTGTCATCATATTGAGAACACATTCCAATTGACTCTCCATAGGCAGTGATGCTTCACACAAACATAGATTAGTTTCTGAACACAAATATATTAATTTCTGAACACAAATATAGATTAGTTTCTGAACACAAATATATTAATTTCTGAACACAAATATAGATTAGTTTCTGAACACAAATATATTAATTTCTGAACACAAATATAGATTAGTTTCATTAAATTATTTAGATATAGTAATTTTTTTTTACTGTGTCATCATATTGAGAACACATTCCAATTGACTCTCCATAGGCAGTGATGCTTCACACAAACATAGATTAGTTTCTGAACACAAATATATTAATTTCTGAACACAAATATAGATTAGTTTCTGAACACAAATATATTAATTTCTGAACACAAATATATTAATTTCTGAACACAAATATAGATTAGTTTCATTAAATTATTTAGATATAGTAATTTTTTTTTACTGTGTCATCATATTGAGAACACATTCCAATTGACTCTCCATAGGCAGTGATGCTTCACACAAACATATATTCAGTTGTCATGTTTTAGTTTAGTAACTTAAACTGAAACATTTCCAAAACAGAGACCTCGGGGTGACGTAAATAATCGGAGAGATAGTGATCATGTCCGCCTCTCATCTCACCTTCTCCTCATACCCTTTGGTGTAAGTTGTTGAAATATCCCTTTAAATGTTTATCTGCAATCAATGAGGAACATCCCTGTATAAAATGAGTCTTCTAACTTTAGCGCTTGTGTAGATACAGTAATTATGTCGCATCGTTATTTCACTACTTTTCCACCTTAGGGGTGGGTTGCTGAAATGCAGATTCTGGCATGGTCTGTAGAATAGCTTATATATGATTCAAGCACCATGTACCATATATGCACCATATTATATGTGATCCAAGCACCCAGCTTATATATGATGACGTTAAGAATCCAAGGTTAATGTTTCGTTAACCTTGAATTTTTGGTAAATCTCGCTCTTTGTGTCTATGGTGTTTTTTTCCAAAACTTAAAGAAAGGTGCAAAGAAATTAACGCTGAATTAAATGCAAACAAAGTGCTATGGTAATTACTTTAGAGCCCAAAGAGCATTTAATAAATCTACAAATTCTGGAATAGTTCTCAAGAAAATATAAATTTCATGACCCAGTTCCTAAGAAAAACCTTTCATGAGTATACCAAATCGGAACTTACATTGGAGTTTTCTTATCGTCATGTGGAGAATCCTATGAATTTTTAAAGATTACCCATTTGAATAGATGAAAATAAATATATTTCTAACGGGGATGAAAATTATAAACTACGAAAAAAGAAGAAGAATTAACTATAAAAAATATTTGTGTTTCTCTGAGATAGGATGGTAGTAGTCAAATAATTTAAGATTGCATGAAGAGCTCAGGTGTAGAAAATAAAAAAAATATTAATATTATAAAAAATAGATATGCATAGCACGATATTCTAACGAGAAATTTGAAGCTTTCAATTTTTATCAGGGCAGTGATTCAAATCATACTCCTGGTATCTCTACAATGTGGACTCTATATAACTGAAAATATTATAAAAATATTAAGAAAATGCCAGCAGAGAAGCCCAACATGGTCCCTGTTTATGACCCTCGGTCATAATTCCATGCAGAACTAACAGAAGATAAACCCACAATAAATTCCTAGTCGAAATGATTTTTAAATCAACTTTCTGAAGAATGGAGAAAATCCATAAAGATTCTGTAAAACATTTGTTGAATCAAAGTCTGGTGTGTGCATGCACGCCGTGGTGGAAAACCAAGCGACGTGTAGCTAAGAAATTAAGTACAGGGATATTTTAATTTGTATGATAAATCCCGATATACTTTGGATCTATTGTTTTGCTTTAGTTTATGAGTAATTTGATGTTTAAGCGACATTTTTTGAAATATTTTCACAATTCCCACAGCAATCCGTTTGTAGCGATCGGAAAAACAATCTCGCAGATTTATTATTGACACCATCGTGAAATGCGAAGAGCGATTTTTAAAATGACACCTGAGTAGAATCTGTAATTCGATTTCCCGATTTTAAGCAAGGATTTTCTGGGAAAATGTGTTGGGAAAAAAAAATTCATGTTTTCAGGATTTGCAGAAGCCTTTAAGCACCCCAATAATTTTGTAAGGAAATGTTTATGAGTGTACATATTTGGCCTGTCTAGAGCTTCTCTACTACAGGCTGACTTATCAAGCATATTGAAGCCCATAGGGTTCCATACTACAGTTACAGAAATTATAAAATAAGTGTTTAAAATAAATACTTTATATAAAAAAAGAAGTTTCAATTAGAATTATGTAGAACTTAGTTCGCACAAGTATGCTCCAGTACCGGGTATCCAATTATTTATTAGCCATTGTTTTTTTTTTCTTCGTTTCTAGGAAAGCGAAATAGCCTAAAACCCTTTCTAGAATGATTAGAGCAGTTCGGTACAGAACAACCACCCATAATTATTTCAATTATACTTCCTAAAGTGAAAATACGAATAGAGCTAATGCTAATGAATTGCGCTTCTAACTATGGTGGGCTTCAATATGCTTGATGAGTTAGTTCGTATATAGAGGAGCCTTAGGTCTGTCTAAAGTGTCATGTCATGAAGTCACTATGCCCGATCGAATAACAGTGATTACAGCTCCCATAGCTGAGAATTAAAAGTTAGGATAACTAACTTAACAAAAAGGGTGAGATAGGCGTAAAAAGTCCGCCCGATTTCTGAGATCCTGCATTTGTTAAATACTGTAGAACTAAATACTGTGAAGCATGAAGTTAGGAGAAAGTCGTGAGGATTCACACTCCAGATATATTTTTATTGGCCATACCGTTTGATTTTCCACCTTTTAATTTGTAATAGCACGCGGCTAGGTAATCTTTGTGTCCCTACTTATTTTTTCCTATTGATCGGGTTCGAGGAAAAGGCAGTGTACGCCCCATTTCCGAGATCCTGCTTTCAAAGGTTTTTCCATTGGTCACTATAGGCACAGTGCGTAGGGCCTACGAAGCAAAGGAAAAATTAAAAAACACATTTTAAAAATAAAGTAATTAAAAGAAATTTGTGAGACATAAAATAACGCAACTAAAATCTTTATTTCAAACAAATAATTATACATTGTGTAGGCAATTTATTTCATTACCTAACCAAGTTTCTTTTTCGACTTCTCGTTGCATCAAAGTCTTTAATAATGTCCTCAATGTTCATATAATATCGTTCTCGAAGCATAGAAGAGACCAATCTTGGTTATCCTCGTATTTGAGCGTATGCAGTTCTTAATTTGTTTAAGTCTAGAAAACGTTCATTTTTATTCAGCATTTGATCCAATTATTGGCAGATAAATTTTCATAGCAATATGTACGTTTGGAAAAGGTGTTCTTTGAAAAAGTTTATCTTTTATTTGCGATTTAAACAGTTTTCCAGCGCACATTTTGTCCTTGTACAATGCAGAAAACATCACAAACTCATCTAAAAAGTCTTTCTCCAAGTCCGAGAATAAACGTTGATTAACTATTTACCTCTGTATTGAACTCCTTGTAATGGGGATTTGCTTTATAAACTTTGGTGAACTGAAGGCATTGTGCTACGTGCTGAATGCTGCGTGCCATTTTCTCCTTTCTATGACTAGTACATTTACGATACCATAAAATACAATTTGAACTTCATCTTTTGCGCTTAGTTCTAGTACCGGTACCTTGGGTGTTTAACCAAATGGTTTTTTAATCTGAATTTGGAACAAATAGTTTTGCCATTTTTCGAAATCATCAAATTTGTGTTCGTCTTTAACACCGACCAAATAGTTCGTCGTACAATTTCGTTAATTAAGTACGTCGTACAATTTCGCAATTACGAAAAGTTCAATGCCAGGTTCTTAGACTACTTTCTTACTCTATCAATGTTTAAAGTCAATAAGAACAGTGTTTTTTGTCACTTATAAATTTGTATCGTAAACAAGACAGGAAGGCGTTTCTTGCTGCATTCCAGTGAAAGAACGAAATGGATCGGACGATCCCAATCTTCATGATCTTTGTTAACAAGGTTCTTTAATGATCTAAGCAGAGTGCCATTTAAACGCTCACACAAGCTGTCTGATTGTGGGTGAAAAGAAGTGGTTGTATACTTTATGATGCCTAATTACTTATAAAAAGTTTGAGACATTCGTAAAATAAAGTTCGTTCCTCAGTTAGCGACAATATGTTGAGGAATACCATTGGAAGCAATGAGTTTTTCAGACATTCTAAAATGTCTTCAGAAGTAATTAAAGCAAGTAAGTACGCTTGGGGCCAACGAGTGAAATAGTCTGTCATCTCTAAAATATATATTTTTTTAATTTGAAATGAGAAAAATGCCCACACAATCCCTGGCTGCTTTGAAAATAGTAAAATGATTCCCAATCAAGTAATGTTTAAAGCAATTGGTGGCGCAAACCACAGCTAAAGCGTCATTCTAAACCACACTGCATTTTGTCTCAGCTTCTGGAAGTTTTTTACTTGTAAAGGAAATTTTGTGTAACTATCCATTTCCATTAGCTTAGGAGATGTAGACCGCAAATGAATATCCAGATTCATCTCTATGTAAAACGAATGGTTTTAAAGTCAGGATGAACCAAAATGGGTTCCTTTAAGAGTATTTTTCTCAGAATATTAAATGAAATTTGTGCTTCTTCAGACCATACAAATGTTTTTCATTTTCTTGCTTTTTAAAATGTTTGTAAGTGGTAATGAAATTTCTGCATATTCAGGGATGAATGTTCTATAAAAATTCGTGAGTCCCAAAACGTGTCTTACATTTTGATAGAGGTTGGAATTTTGAATTTTCTTACAACTTCCAAGATTTTGTTGGTCAGGCTGAACTTTGCATTCAGAAGCCAATAAGTCCAAATATTTTATTGTCTTTCTAAAGAAGTAATATTTGGACGGTTTTAATTTTAGTCCATGTTTGTCCAATCTAATGAATATTTCTTCTAACTTTTTAAGATTCTCTTCAAATGTATGAAAAGCCACTGCAATGTCATCGATATACATACCTGAGATACCAGACAAGAATCAAGTCAGGAAACTTTGAAAAACGGTAGGGGTATTTTTCCCGCCCAAGAGGAGTTCCACACCATTCAAAATGTCCTTCAAGAGTAGAAAAAGCAGGGTTTTTTTTTCAGAATCACTAAGATCCACACACAGTTGGTAAAATCCTGAAGTAATATATTGCAAATTATCAATGAGAAATCAGATAATTCTCACTGGTTATAAACGGAGTGTAATCGAGAGAAGTTCGGCACTAAACGATAGCCCCGGCCACACAAATAGCTACTGCAAGCTACTGTAAGCTTTCGGGTCAGTCATGTGGTCTAGGCTTTTCACACTAAACGATAGCCGGCCACACAAATAGCTACTGTAAGCTTTCGGGTCAGTCGTGTGGTCTAGGCTTTTCACACTAAACGATAGCCGGCCACACAAATAGCTACTGTAAGCTTTCGGGTCCGTCGTGTGGTCTAGGCTTTTCACACTAAACGATAGCCGGCCACGCAAATAGCTACTGTAAGCCTTCGGGTCAGTCGTGTAGTCTAGGCTTTTCACACTAAACGATAGCCGGCCACACAAAAAGCTACTGTAAGCCTTCGGGTCAGTCGTGTGGTCTGGGTCTTCCACACTAAACGATAAGAACCATCAAGTTTTATCACAATCAGAACAGGAATGAAGGAGCAACACATGGCTTAATCATCTTTGCATCCAATAACTCAGTGACCTGTTTATTCAGATCCTTTTGCAAATAATGTACTGGCTATGGCTTTTGCTTTATTGGAATACCTGTGTTCTAATTTATCTTATGTAGAATAGTATCACAGCCGATAATTTCAAAAACATATTTTGCAAAGATATTTTTTTCTGTAGCTGCTTCTTTAGATTTTTACTGATATACTACCCGACACAGAAAATGCAACACCATGATAGAGCGAATAGAGCGTGATTATAAAGGACACACAGAGATTGCATATATAAATAAGTGATGTTAATTCCAGAAGGATAATCCAATTCAGTAATGGCATAGACAGGGTGATCAGTAGGCAGTAGGACCACCTCTTACGGCGATACAAGCAGCAACCCTTCGAGGAACATATGCAATGAACGTGCGGATAGTTTCCTGAGGATTGGATGACCATAGGCCTTCAACCATCCTCCACAGGTCGTCCTCTGTTTCAGACGGGGCAGGGCAGTCACACGACGGTCAATCACGTCCCATACATGCTCAATAGGGGAAAGATCTGGTGACTGTGGAGGCCCCAATGAAACATCTGTATAAATTGCAAGGCTTGTATGCTAATGGTTGCCGTGTGCGGCCGCGATTTATCTTGCTGGAAAATAACATTTTGCAACCTCTGCAGGTAGGGCAGTGCAACAGGCCGCAGCACCTCATCCACATATCTTTGTGCTGTCATTGTACCGCTGATACGAACCCGAGGTGACCGGCTATCGAAGCCGATGGCACATCAAACCGTGATGTCGCGCTGTCGAGAAGTATGGTTTTCAACAGTCATAGCAGGATTGGATCTATTTTTACGTCGCCTCCAGACTCTCACACGGCGACTGTCATTTGACAAACAGAACCGAGACTCGTCGCTGAACACTACCCTGTCCCATTCAGTCGTCCAAGAGGCTCGGGCTCGACAACATTGCAATCTCTCACTTCGGTATCTTGTCGTCAATGGCAGTATTGGTAACGGACGGTTTGGGTGCAAGCCGCTTTCGGCCAGTCATCGAGAAACTGTTTTTGCTGATATTGGACCATCCAATGTACCCTGCAAATTCTGCAGAATGTCGACAGTCGTTGTTTGTGGGGCTGCCACCGCATGCCCTCGAATGCTTTGATCAACGCGTACTGACTTACGTATGGATGGACCTGTGTACCATTGCGACGGTTCGCATGCCCTTCTTCAATCCATCTTCTTCAAATCCTTTGCAAAGTGGACGCATCCACGCGTGTTTCAACGGCGATACTTCGGTACGACCACCCAGCCGTATGTAGGCCTAAAATGAATCTCCTCGCACGATCTTTCAAATGCAGAAACGGCCTTCGGCGTCATCGGCCAGGAATCTATTCAGCAACAGGTGTCTTCTGAAATGAAAAAAAAAACAGTTCAGAAAATGGATTTCCGTAGGCGACAGACAGCAACTCTGCCGTTTCCACCCCTTTTACCCCGCGCTCTAATCACGTGACCTATTTGCATTTCAGATCATTTGCATACATCGATCAGCTGCGTTTGTCTTGCAATGTGCATAATTATATGGCCAAAGATTCATGGTGTTGCAATTTCTGTGTCGGGTAGGTATGATTTAAATCAAAGTCGCTTCCCCATGCTTCACATTTATCATTATATTCAATCATATTTTTCTCACAAATTGAGTTTCTATAGAGTCTAATTCTTTGATTATTTGCACAGTGGCCAATTTTATTCCCTTATTTAAATAAACAGTGACTTCCGAAAGATTTACAACTCTTGCAAACAAAAAGTCTTTTTCAGGAGCTTTGTACAGAACTTTAGCCACGAATATTCATTTGTCTACTTCTAAAGGTTCCAATAAAATAGTAGAATTTTTCTCAAATCTATGTTCAATCTTTAGTTTAATGAATGTTTTTTGCTAGGGTTTCAAGGAACACTTTTGAAAAGTTTTAGCAAGTTTCTTAGAATTTGTAGTATCAGGATTTTCCTGGTCTGCAGCCTGGCAAGCACAAGCAGATTCGAAGTTCATTTGTCTTTTATTTACTTCTTCAGTAGGACTACTTTTTGCATAAATAGTTTTTAAGATTCTATTTGGACTTAAAAATAAAGTAAGGAATTATAGTATTTTTTGGGAAATTATTAATGTAATAAGATGACCTTTTTATATTAAGATATTCTGAATCATTACTTCTAGAATTTTCTGTAATGCTGGTATTTTTTTGCAAATGAATTCAAGAGAATAATTTGTTAAAAATTTGTGTATATATAAACTTTTGTTCTGAAAATTCTGAGATACGTAAATAGTTTCTATTTCTCATACATATATCAATGACTTAAGAGATCTGTGTAACTGCGTTAGCAGGAAAACTATTCCTGCTTTACAAATGAAACTGCACATTCAAGAAAAATTTCCTGCTTTTCAACGAAGTCAATAACAACCTTTTCACTTTTGCGAAAATCGTTCTTTCCATTCCACAATGTAATTTCCATAGAAACCACTGAGAGTTGTCGGTCTGTTGTGAGCAAAATATCAGTTTTGTCTTATGTGAATTAATATGTCTTTATGCTAATACTCGGCCCAGTGTCAATGAGAATGTTTACCTGATTAATAGCAAATTTTGCCTTGACCACAGCCAATATACACATATAAGGAAAGGAGCTTTTTGTCATAGGATTGCCTTCGTAATTGTAATTATATTTGGATTTTCCATAGTAATTATTTTCTGTCCATCTGTATATTTTCAATCTAATTTTCTGTCCCACTCTATATTTTTATATATTTTCAATTCATCTCTATGGATGGTAGTTATTGTATCGCTTAAATATTTTTCTTTCCATGCCATAGCTGAAATTTTTCTTTTAAAATGGTACTTTTGAAAGAAAAAAATTCTTGAATTATAATATGGCTTTGTAATTCCATGAATATATTTTTTCTTATTTCTAAAATGTTCATGCCTTAATTTTTCAAAGTTTTCCTTTTATTCCATAAGTGAGGTATCCAAGTCCATATCGCAGTCATAATATTTCTCCTGATTATCCCCATTAATTTTCTGTCTTAGGTCATTTATTTGCTGTCTCTGCTCTTCAGATATACTCAATACAATCAGATATACCCAATACAATAATGATCTTGATTTTGAGAAATTCATAGCATTAACTTCACCACCATCCATTATGGAATTCTCTTTAATACTCTTTTAAAACAGCCAAGTATTTTGCGTCTTCGAATGTTTGGGATTCTGTGCTATGACCAATTTTTTTTATATTTACATTCAGTCCCTTTATGAAAGCATTTTCCAGAAGTAGCTTCCTAAGAGAATTTTCTGCATTTTCATCAATTTCTGCAGAAATGATTATGAAGAATTCTATCTCTACACTAATGGCAAAATTTTTTACACTATCGTGTAGTCTCTGTTTTATAATGATAAAATTTTCGACTGTTATGGCGATCTTTTTTTCCCTTTCTGATAAAATGCTTCTTTAGTGCCGAAGCAACCTCAGAAAAGCTTCTACTTGCATTTAATTTGTGAATACTTGTAATTAATTGGTTTGTTGTACCAATCAATATTACTTTTAAACACGAAACTTTTTCAGCGACTACCAACCTGCTTGCTCTGACATTGGTTCTAGTCTGTTTAAAAAATGTTTCAGCACTAGAAATACTTTTGTTTTAACAGTAATGTAAATAACGTAATCCTAAGATATTTTGATATAGAACAATATAATTTGTAAATTATAATCACAATATATTTCTAAAATTCTATAAATGTTTGTAAACACCTCAAGAATAATCATCTCATAAATAGGAATCATTTCAAAAGGTAGTTAAAAAGTTTAAAACACCCCCATAAATTACTCAAATACAACATGAATATTAAAACGCAAAATATCAATATCAAATTCAATAATAAAAGTTATTTCATAAAAATCATTTCTAGAATCATTTCAAAAATCAAATATTCAATGGATAATTGAAGCATTTGGATAAACCTTTTCCAAATGTTCATACTCTTAAATAATAATACAAAGTCAATAAACTTTAATGGAGCTATTTTCACAACCATAAAAATAATAGTAATCCAGCACAACACTCTTAAACATACTAATTTTTGGTTTTATTCAAATTTTTAAGGGAACTTTTTTCATTCAAATTCACATTATATTCAAATTCAGAATTTCTGAAATTTTTATTCCAGCAAAATACATTACTTTCAGAAATCGAAATTAAATTATTTTTTTCTTAATTTTTTAATTTTTTCCCGTTCAGCTAAACTACAATTTACAGTTGTACATTTTATTTGAGCACCTCAAAGGCAAGTTATACGGCAACCAGTTTGTTACGGCGGAATCATGATTGAGTGCGGACCCTAAGTTCAAACTAGTATTGCAAAAATATTAAATCACATTTAATTCATAAAACGATTAAAAATTAATAGTAACTGAAGGACGTACCCTATTTCTGATTTTTACCTCTAGCTATTTTTTTTATTGACCTTGCCGTTCGATCAACAATCTTTTACCCTTTAAAGCTATTTATTTATTGACCTTGCCGTTCAATCAACAATCTTTTACCCTTTAAAGCTATTTTTTTATTGACCTTGCCGTTCGATCAACAATCTTTTACCCTTTAAAGCTATTTTTTTTATTGACCTTGCCGTTCGATCAACAATCTTTTACCCTTTAATTTGTAACAGTACATGGCTGAGTAATCTTTATCCCCCTCTTCTTTTTTCACTGTCGATCTGGTTTGAGGGAAAGACACTGCCCTTCCGATTTCCTAGATCCTACGTTTGCTAAATACTGTGGTGGAACTAAATATAGAATTAAATACTGTGGTATATGAAGGTATGAAAAATTTGAGTGGAGATTCACAGTCTATATATTTTTTATTGGCCTTGCCGTTTGATCAACAATCTTTCACTTTGTAATAGCACGCAGCCGAGTAATCTTCATCCCCTATTTCTTTTTTTCATCGTCGATCGGGTTCGAGAGAATGGCAGCATCTGTCCGATTTCCCAGATCCTACGTTTGCTAATTACTGTGAAACTAAAAATAGAATTAAATACTGTGGAATATGAAGGTGAGAAAATTGAGTGGAGATTCACAATCCATATATATTTTATTGGCCTTGCCGTTTGATCAACAATCTTTCACGCGGCTGAGTTATATTTGTCCTTCTATTTATTTTCACCGTCGATCGGGTTCGAGGGAAGGGCAGTGCCTATCCGATTTCCCAGATCCTATGTTTGATAATTACTGTGAAACTAAATATAGAATTAAATACTGTGGAACATGGTGAGAAAGTTGAGTGGAGATTCATACTCCATATAGTTTTTGATTGGCGCTGCCGTTCAATCAACAATCTTTCACCATTTAATTTGTAGCAGCGCATGGTTGAGTATTCTTTGTCCCTCAACTTCTTATTTTCCCTTTCGATCAGGTTCGAGAGAAAAGGGGTGCCCGTCCGATTAGAGATTCTACGTTTGTTAAATACTAAATATAGAATTAAATACTGTGAAACTAAATATAGAATTGAATACTGTGGAACTTGAAATGTATGAGAAAGTTGACTGGAGATTCACACTCCTGCTTTTTTTTATTGGAACTGCCGTTCGAACAACAATATTTCACCCTTTAATTTGTAACAGCACGCGGCTGAGTAATCTTTGTCCCCCTACTTCTTTTTTTCTCTGTCGATCGGGTTCGAGGGAAGGGCAGTGCCCGCCCGATTTTCGAGATCCTGCTTTTGCTTGGTACACGGGGGCGCTGCTCTTCAGCAGTGTTGCTTCTCCTTTTCTTTATTCTGTCTTGAATTAGATAAAGAGCGCGAATTCATTTACAACATGCGCCAAGTTTTTGCTGATATCTATTAATCAACGGGTTTTATAATCTCTTCCTTAATCCTATTAAATTTTCTTCAAATTCAAGCATCTAATTTCTCGCTCTTTTACTCGCTGTTCGTCGCCTTTTGTTCTTTGTTCTTGCTTTCCCCTCTTCAATTACATCATTTCTCGGTGATATGTTTAAGCACATTTGCATGTTGATTTTTTGCCTACTAATCAGCTTAATACCCCGGCGTAGTGCGTCGAGTGTCCAGTATTAATACATTTTCGGGGCGTAAGCCGCCGCCTTGCCTGCCTTTCTACCTCGCTTGATTACAAGTGGATTTAGGAATGAAGCACGGTGAGAAAAAGCGCTCGCTCAATATGTCATGGGTGATCTGCGAAGAGCCCAGCTTAACTCACCACCATCTCCCTCCCTCCGCCTTTAAATTTATTTATTTACAGCCTGGGAAAGATTCCAATATTCTTCAAAGTGTCTCAAGATCTGTCAAAGCCCATTTTTTTAGCGCTAGACAAAAAGCGTTTCTAGAGCTTGGAGTAAATGCTTGATTAACTTATAAAGTATAGTTTTGTGATCGTCCTTTTTGTTTAAATTTTAAATATAATTATGAATAAAGATTCGAAAATTGGCGAGAAGTGGATCATAGTACGAAGTTTAATGATATTATACACATACTGCACTTCATGAATTCCAGAAAGCTAATTTTGGGTTTTTAAAATTTATCGAGTGGCTTGACTTTGTATAAAAAATTAAAGCTGGTGAAGTTTTCGACAGAGACAATTTTGATTTAAAGTATTAGATTTATATGTGATGTGAATCTTTGAAGTTTTCCTTTAGATGCGGCTTCCAATACCGAAGTTCCAGGAACCGAAAAGCCGCCATTCTCGTCAAATTCTAACTTTATTGTTTTTAAAACCGGTATTGATTTAAAAAAAAAAAAAAAAAAAAATCCTGTATTACTTATACTTTGTTTTTATTAAATTATTAGATTGAAAATTTAGCTATTATTCTCTAGTTCTTCATTTTCATCATTTTTACTTTCCGTTTATACAATAATGTACAAGGAAAGTATTGTGGCGGGGTCGAAAATTCGAATTCGAGTTTTCGACGGGAGAGCACGTTTCAAGCATCCCTGATCATCAATCGAATATTTTTAAAGTGATGTGTGTGTGTCAGTGAGTCTGTGGAGATGATAACTGATGAACAAATGGACCGATTCGAACGAAATTTGATACACAAATTACAATCCGTAAACACTGGAAGCCTATTGTTTTTATAAGCAATCGAATGTTCAGAATCTCCCTAAATTTTCGAGTGAAATTTTGAAAAAATCGTCAAAAAATCAAAACCTCTAATAAAGTTACGCAAATAGACGTTTCTTATGTAAATTTTCATTGGAAAACGATTGACATAAATTTTAGAACTCTAACATGAACCGTTCTCGAGATATTGCACATTTTTCAAAAAAATTATCAAAAAATTATATAAAATAGAAAAAAAAATATTTCCTATTGAGAAACATGTTCACTTTTCATATGTAATACCATGCGATAAATTTGGTGACATCATTTTCGTGGATCTAGCTCATTCCGTTCATGAAAATATACTTTGAGTAATATTTTTGTATTTGAACGCCAAGATTTTGGCGACGAATTTGGTGGAATGTCGCCAACTTGGTGACTTTTTTAAATGTTGCTAAATTAACGAAAAACTCGCCAAATGTATAAAAATGACTCTAAATCAATGAAATGACTACTCATTGATGAAAATTCAATATCTTGGAAAGAATATAAGTATCTACTATAAGAATAACATATTTTTTAACTGTGTTGTTGTTGTTGTTTCTTATAACCTCCTGTTTCGGTCGAGCTGCGAACAGGACCAGTGATGCCAGAAGAAGGGCAAAGAATGACACAAGACGAGATCACAAAGTTTAATAACACAAACAGGCATCACTGACGAAGGTGTGTGTGTGTGTGTGTGTGTGTGTGAGGGAGGGGGGGCAGCTTCACATTTGGCGAGGACCCAGAGGGCGGAAGACTGAATTCATCCTCATGAAAACACCCATGCCTTACTCGGGATTCAAACCCATCAAGCCCACTAGACAGCAGTCGGAGACGCTATCCACTTCACCGCCTGGGCGACCTTTTTTAACTGTAAAAGTAGTAAATTCATTGCATTATATAAGGAAAGTCATGTGCTGCCCACATCAGATTTTTTTTTTCATAGAGTCGATCCATTTTCATTCACAAATCATTCCCAACTTCTAATCTATTTTTACTTTCCTTATATACATATAATGTATAAAGTATTGTGACGGAGTCGAAAATTCGAATTCGAGTTTTAGACCGGAGAGCACGTTTCAAGCATCCCTGAACACGAATCAGACGTTTTTGAGATGATGTGTGTGTGTGTGTCAGTGAGTCTATGGAGACGATAACTGACGATCGAATGGACCGATTTGAACGAAATTTGGTACAAAAATTACAATCCATAAATATGGGAAGCCTTTTGTTTTTATACGCAATCGAATATTCAGCACCCGCCGAAATTTTCGAGTGAAATTTTGAAAAAAAACATCAAAAAATTAAACCCTTTAATACAGTTACGCAAATAGTCATTTCTTGTGTAATTTTTCATTAGAAAACGATTGACACAAATTTTAGAACGCTAACATGAACCGTTCTCGAGATATTGCACATTTTTCAAAATAATTATCAAAAAATCATATAAATTAAAAAAAAATATTACCTATTGCGAAATATGCTCACTTTTCATAAGTAATAATATCATGCGATAAATTTCGTGACATCATTCTCGTGGATTTAGCTTGTTCCATTCATAAGAAAAAATACTTTAGGTGATACTTTTGTATTTGGATACCAATAATCATTTATCTGCTACAAGAATAACTTATTTCTCCGTCTATAACGCTTGGCGAGATTTTGACGACGAGTTTAGCGGAATGTCGCCAACTTGGCGACTTTAAATATCGCCAAATTAACGAAAATGTCGCCAAATGGATAAAAATGACGCTAAATCAATGAAAATGACGACTAGATGATGAAAGTTCAATATCTTGGAATGAACATAAGCGTAGACTATAAGAATAATACATTTCTCCGTCCGTCTGTCCATAACGCTTGGCAAAAAAGTTAGCGGGACGTCGCCAACTTGGCGACTATTTTAAATCTTGCTAGAATGACAAAATGTCGCCAAATTGATAAAATGACGCCAAATGGGAAGTAATGTCTCGCAAATTCTGATTTCCGTCATATGACGGGCATAGTATATAAGAAATACTCCTCACCGTTTGGCTGTAACACTTGGTGATGCATTTGGCAAACTTGGCGAATAATCCAGCAAAGTGTTGCCAACTTGGTGATATTTCGCCCCAGATTGACAAAAGTGTCATGAAAATTGCAAAAATGACGTTAATGAAAATTACTCCTAATTGATGAAGTAATTATTAAAGTATTTTAATATATGGACTATATCGTTTATTGAGGAGGTTATCAGTACTGATGATTGTTTATTTAGAGTTCCGCGAAGTATAAGTTAATTGATTATTTTGAAATAATTTTACATGCTGTCATCCAGAAAATCGCCAAATGTACATTCAACGATAAAAACACAGCACCGTGGATCTTATACATTATTTTTTTACTGTAAAACTAGTAAATCCATTGCATTATATAAGGAAAGTCATGTGTTGTCCACATCAGATTTTTAGCTTAGATTTCAAATATGTGAGCTGGGAGGAAGCCGTTTGGTAGAAATAGCTGGTAGGAAATATAAAATAGAGCATTTCAACGTCTTCCTTGTGAGGTCATGATAATCATATATAATATGTAACCAAAACTCTGCTAATAATAATACACTGGCGGAATATAAAATCCCAACACTAAGAAGAAATTAGTTTAGAGGAATGAAATTCAGGCAAAGCAATTGTGTAGGTAACATATTTATTTGATTAAAGTTTCAAGGTCACAGGTTAAAGTATGCGCGAGAAGATCCATTTCAAATGTGAAATGGTGGTACATTAATAACCTCTATAGTCGCTACGATTTGGAATGCAAGCGTGCAAACGTGCATGTATTGTATCGTACAGGTGCCGTATGTCATTTTGTGGGATGGAGTAAGCCCCACTACCGAGGAGTCAACGAAAATTTCACGCTTAACATCTTCAACGAACCTATCCCTTTTGCACATTCAGCCAAGTACCTGGGCGTCACCCTGGACGGCCACTTAACCTACAACGAGCATATCACTAAGAAGATTGAAACAACTGGCAAAACGTACAGAGCTCTACTGCCCCTCCTCGGTAGAAATTCCCATCTCTCCCTTGAAAACAAGTTGATTGTTTACAAACAAATAATCGTACCGAGCCTTTTGTATGCCTGCCCAGTATGGGGGGCGGCAGCAAAAGGCCACATAAAGAAACTGCAAGTGTTCCAAAATAAAATCTTGCGATGCATTGTTAATGCTCCTAGATATGTCCAGAACGAAGTGATACATCATGACCTTAAAATCTCTGGCATTACAGAGTATATTGGGCTATCCACTCAAAATTTCTAGACTCACTCAAAATTCAAGAAAAACTCCAGTAGACTCTGTATGAGAGACGTCGATCAGGTCTATGACCCGATCGCGCCTTCCTATCTCAGGAAGCGCAGGCCTCGACACATTCTGTTTGGCTCTAACGAGACCAAATGGAAAAAGTGTCGTTACCTAGTCCCTCAAACGGGTGTTTCCTAGTTTTTCAAATACTCTTGCGGATCGAAGATAGATGGCGCCATTCTGATTCAAGGACTTGGCGTTTTTTCGACTCTTCTTTCACGGCCTAGTCACGGGCCAATAGTATGGCTTGCATTTGCCTCGCGTCGCATGTTTGCGTCACCTTGTCCACGTTCCTTTATCCTATAGAGACTTAATACTTTAAAGTATTTCAATTTTGTTTATTAGCTTGAACTTAATATGTATTTATAGCACCTCAAAAGATGCTAGCGTCTGCACTCCACCACGCAGACCTTTTTTGTGTCCCCTGAAAAGGGCCTCTTTTTTCCACAACATGCAAGGGAATTTAAAACTGTAAATTGTAATTTTATAAAAGTTATTCAGTTATTTATTAATATACTTATTTATCTTATCCACTTATCAAGAGCTTTATTTTAATGTGTAACTTGTAATTTTGTAACTTCTTAAAACTTAAACTTAACTTGTAAACTCGTCGATCTTTTTGATTGGCTCTAGCCCTGCCCCGCCCCCCTTCCTTTCCAGTGCCTACTTACGAGTTCAGCCTCCCAGGACAAGAATTTCCATCGTCATTCAACATCCTGTCAACTTCAGCACAGCACCCTCTCCTGAGATGAGTGCAAACGCTGATCGCTATTGCTATCTTCGCTATAACAAATGGACATTCTACATATGAGATGAGGGGATACGCGTCTGAGACGCAGGCACCCCGAAAGCAAAACGTCTTGGCTTGGCCATACCTGTTGCACTTTGTCAGTCAAATAAGCAACGGTTAAGGCTGGTTGTGAATGACGCTGTATTTGTCTTCCAATAATGTCCCATACGTGCTCGATGGGAGAAAGATCTGGTGATCTAGAAGGCCAAGGCAACATGTCGTCACTTGGTAGAGCACGTTGGGTGACAGTAGAGGTATGAGGACGAGCGTTATCCTGTCAGAAAACACCCTCTTGAATACTGATCATGAATGGCAGCACAACCGGTTCAATCACCAGTCTGATCTACAAATTTGTTGTCAAGGTGCTTGCGATAACGACGAGAGTGCTCCTGCTGTCATAGGAAATGGCTCCCCAGACCATAACTCCTGGTGTAGGTCCAGTGTGTCTACGCCGCAGACAGCTTGGTTCCAAGCTGTCCGCTCACCTAGCCTCCTTCTTACCAACATACGACCATCATTGACACCAAGACAGAAACGGCTCTCATCTGAGAATACAACAGATCGCCACTCCGCCCTCCAATGAGCTCTATCTAGCTTGACTGACGTCGCAGATGGTAGTGATTCGCAGTTAGTGGTACGAACGCTACAGGCCGTCTGGCTCTGAGCTGTCTCTTCGCTGTTGTTGTTGTTGTTGTTGTTGTTGTTGTTGTTGTTGTTGAGACCCAGACCGTCCGACCTACCAGAAAGGTGTAAGGTAACTGTTTGGACGGCCGTGAAGTGCCACCCAATTTAGACCGAAATCCAGTGGGGGGTGGCATCCACAGGGACCGTACCCCCTTTCCCCTACCACCAACTTTTCGTAAGGACTTACGGACCCACATGTTTAACGTGATCGTACTCCGCGTGAACACGGCGGCAGTTTTGGCAGTGGCGGGAATCGAACCCGGACCTACCGACGGCAATTCCCGCGCGCTAACCACTGGACTACCGCGCCCCTTATAGTTCGCTGTGTCACTCTGAGGCCAACAGAAGCTCTAATTGCTGCTGCAGATGCAGTACGATCCGCCACAGCCATACGGCGAATACGGTGGTCTTCCCTCTCAGTAGTGGCCCGTATGCGGCCGGACCCCGGTCTTCTTGAGACAGTGCCTTCCCGTGACCACTGCTGCCAACAATCATGCACAGTGGATACATCCTTGCCAAGTCCTTCTGCAATATCGCGGAAAGAAAATCCACCTTCTCATAGCTCTATATATTATACGGCCTCGTTCAAACTCACTAAGCTGCTGATACTACTTTCTTCGTCTCGTCTCCATAAAGGCATTCTTGACTCAAATCTAGCAGCTCACAACGTCCAATCCGGACGATAAATAACTCTCACGAAGTTTACATCGCGTATTTAAACCAAACATGATTTGCATGATCATAGAGGCACTACTAGCGCCACTCTTATTCGTATAGTTCGAAATTTGAATAAAGCGTTATCTTTCATATGTGCAAAAACGCGCCTCCCAAATTTCATTTATCTAGCACAACTCCTTCTTGGTGTTGGGATTTTATTTTCCGCCAGTGTAGAAGTCTGCACGGGCCTAATTTTAAAAATTTTACCCGGCCCGAAAATATAAGAATTTGACTCCACCTGAGCCCGAACCGGTTCGAAAAGAAATCCGGGCCCGTCCAGGCCCAATTTTTTACCTATCTGAAATTATTATTTTTCTGTATTCGGTTCTAATTTGCCTATCTGCGTTCCCCATACAGAGCAAACTTTTATTATTTATTATGGGACAGCGAGACTTTCATCCGCTTGAGAATTTTGTTTCATACGTAATTTCAAATTTTTCTGTTTAAATTTTGATCTATTTTTGGCTCTATTTTTACTTTTATCTGTCCCGGCCCTGAGTCCACGGGCCGAGCCCGTGCAGACCTCTAAATGATAATTGTGAGTACCGCATTTTTAACGATTTGTCCCGTGAAAGATCTGCTAAAAAATCTTATTCTTGCTTTGAAAGATAGTAGTTAAAGTCCATCAGCAAATGGATTCATTATCCACATGTCTTAATCACCCGTCTCTGGGAGAACTCGCGCCCCTGTAAATGCAATTGTTTTAAATGTAAATTAAAGATCTTGATGATCTCCTGTTGGACATTTTCTCCATACGTGACAAAATCTGACAAAGAAGGAAATTGTTCGAATATTATCGAGTATTAGTTATAACATACGTTTTTTGCTATTCACGGCCCCCAAGATGTTTGTCACGGACTTCACTTCGAGAACCACTGCTCTAAGGTATTTATTTCATTGATGTTTTTGTATGTTTGTGTTTAACAAGATAGATAAAAAAAAATTTCTTTAAAATAAATTACAGTACCAACCTTGTTGATTTACAGTAGTGACTTTGATGATATTTGCCTCAAATTTTCTCCAATTTTTCACGTGAGCAAAGTGTTAATATTTGAAAATCCGTAAATACCTCCATGAGTTCCGGTATACCCGTTTTGAAAATTGGAAATACGGACATTTTTAAATTTGTACCGGCATTGAATGAATGGTATCATGTCGAAAATTGTCTACTACCTTACTATAAGTGCTGGTATCGGATATTTTCTAAGTAGACCTTAAATCAAAGTAAAAATCCTGAAACAAATCCAACATTCTGCTCTATGAGTGTGCAGTGTACCCTTCCGCAGAGGGCTCCTGCAAATGAAGCTAGAAAAATTTTAAATATCGTGGAAGAAGAGGAAATTGTCCAAAATTAAGTCTTGCGAGATCTTAACCCATGGAGGTAAAAGTAAGGAGTAAAATCTTCATATTAAGAAAACGCCAATATCGTTTGAGACAATAATTCAGATGGCGCTGGGATAAGATAAGTAGTCCTGTATTGTATGCATTTCTATGGCGAAAGACCTAAAACATTTATTTAAATTGTCAATTTTGTAAAAATTAATTATTAGTACAACGCAAAGAATAACTGAAGCAATAAACAATATTCCTACGTATTCAAAATTATTTTACTTTCCAATTCATTTTTATCTCCACATATTCTGTACTCTATCCTACAACTATGAAAAAACACTGGTTAATTATACTCATAATTAAGGAATCTTTAATTTAAAAATTATTAAAAATACATATACTAAATACTACGCCTTTCTATAGTGTCAACTAACAATAGCAACTACTTTACAAACACTAGCGACACCTTGATATAATTCTCAAAGCATTATGGCATTTTCAAGCGTTTCATCCATAGAAGTTTATCTCCTCCTTTCTAACTCCATGTCTTAACCAAAGCCAGTGGAACAGTTTGCAACGGTTTCATATTCTTCAGAGAAGTTTTATTCTTCAATAAAATAAATCGTTAAATAGTGAATTTAATTTTAGAATGCCTACGTATACGGTCTTATTAATTTCAATTCTGTGTTCAGTGACACCAATTGTTAGTATTAAGAGAGTTCAGTATTATATGGAGATTTCATTCATCTGGTTTGAGCATTTAACGCCATTGATGTAGAAGAAGTAATAAATAAAATAAATTTAATGATTTCTAATTTCACATGCGTGAATGCTATTTGTGCATTAACATTGTTTAAAAGTTGAATAACAGTTTTCAAACTGAGATGTTGATTATAATTACACCGCACAAATTCCTAATCTATTGTTCCGAACATTTTGTTTATCAACATTTTTATATGAATTTCGCAGTATATCTATTGTAAGCCTAAAATTGTTACTGCACGTGTTGCATACTGTCGTTTTTCAGTATGTATCCTATGAGGGTAAATGTGAGACCAGAAATAGATCTCACATTTGTTGGTGAGACAGTTTTATGCCAGTAATTTATTGGGCTGAACACTGGACAATACCTCCAGTCTGAATCACGCCAAGGTTTACAGTGTGCTGACCCAAAGGTCAGATAAAACCATAAATTTAGGGGTGTCAAGACAGAGGGGGGGTCGAACGATCTCGTAGGAAAATGGAGTAACGACATTGGATAAAAAGTTAACCAATGGAGAAGGTGCTTGTTGCATAACCTTGAGGGCCGCAAATGAGAGAAAAGGGGGAGTAACAGTCCTGAGGCAAAAAAGAGCCACAACCTATGATTTAAGAACGACCTTGTAGAATAACGACGGTGATAGAAGAATATTTATTCGACATTATGACTAGAACGATGATTAAGAATATACTCTCGACATTATGACTAGCACGATGATGATACTCAGATAAAGAAAAATACTTGCTCGACATGATGACATAACGACGATGACTTGGTAAGAAACGGTTGTACAGCACGACGCTTAAGGTATAACGAGATTGCGAGACTTACGTATGACTTGGCGAATACAGATATGACTACGAGAACTGCATAAGTACGCGTGTTCGAGCCAGCAGTACAATATGATCGTCGTATTACGTGTGGTGAATAATACTTCGAGTTAATTCAAGTAATATGATCGGCGAAGTACCTGCCGGTGGCTAAGCCAAGACAGCGGTATGTGTTCCTCAAATTGGATACCAGGTCCTAATCCATTTTAAGTATTTTTATTAATGGTCTCACATTGTCTCCCGCCGCCGAAATAATATAATTAATTGTGTAATGAATTTAATAAGTATTTTATGTTGTTAATAAATGTTTTATTGTTAAAGTTAAAACGGTGCAATCAATTTAAATTAATATTCTTTTACAGAACTCGTTCGAAAGATAAATAATTGGAGGGTTTTATTAGCGGGCACACAAAACGCAATGTACTACAATAATAATGAGTTCCACTATGTACGATTTTATGGTCATGTTAAAATAATATTATACGTTAATAATAATTAAGCTAAAAGTTAAACTTTAAGTCTCTTTTTGCTTTTGCGCACCACAGTAAATACGAGAAAAATAGTGGAATTATTTTGTGTCAAAAATGTATCCTTATTGAAATAAAAAATAATTCTTTCTGGAACTAACTGTAAAATAAATATCTTACCATAAACTGAACACCGTTTTTTCCGTTTTTCCTGTGACGAATACAGGAAACTATTACAGTGTACAGAAAGTAAAATAAACCTTATTGTCATTAATAGCTTTTTGTGAATTGGACATTTTACTTCTATAAAGGAGAAAAGAAAGACACTAAATAAATGGCAGTTATTGATACAATTGAAGTACCCTTTAATTACTTCGCTAATTAACACATGTATTGCGTAACACCTTGTTTAGCAAATCACAAGTCTTCAATAGGATGATTCACCATTTACAAACAGCCCGAATATTATTAGGAGTCAATATGAAATAGCAGGAGTCTGTCCAGAAAATATTTGAATCATTTTTCGTGACCCTTCATAAAATCCTTTACTCTGAAAACTAGCTTAAAATTCCTAAATTTTTCAAATTCCAAATTCCAAATGGAGTAAACGATCATTAACCATCGATCATAACGAACCATTTAAAAATTACAGATTTCTAAGTCGGATATTTAGAAAATTATATTTAGGATAATTTTGTAAAAATAATAATGCTTTCAAAAACTGAAATAAATAATTCGCATAATATCTATATATATACGAATTCCACCAAGTGCTCATCTATTTGTCCGTTTGTCTGTCTGTATGTATGTCTGCCACGCCGTTTTTAGGAACTTGCCGAACCGAATAGTTGAACCGAATTGATCTTTCTTGTCTGAATTTCTAAATTGAAATTTTTGAAAAAGTTGATGCCAGTAACATGGTTATGGGCTAACCTGAAAGCCGAGTAACTGTTTAAATTGTTTCAACTTATTTTCAATGAGGACCGCAAGTGTTAAGTGGACAAACGTAGATCAAATTAAAAATTGGATTTTTTCATGTTTTAGAGAACTTCGGATTGTGTAGTCTCTTTACTGGCTGCACGTATATAACTTAACTCTGGCAAAACTCTGTGTAAGTAAAGCGTTTGAGTGTTTAGTGTTTAAGTGTGACGAGCAGAGAGCAAATTAAAAGTCGGATTTTTGCATGTTCTAAAAAACTGCTGCATGCACAGTCTCTTTCTATTGGCTTGCCTCTGCAACTGAACGTTTGCAAAAATCGGTGTAAACAAGGTATTTGGGTGTTGCGCAATTTCTCTTCTAAAAGGATCTTATCCTAAGTTAGTATTAACGCGCGAATGTAGAGTAGAAAAACTTGTTTCATATATAGAAAAATATATAGATTCAATGACCAATCAATTTTGAGTACATAACATCTTCAATCTTTGTCTGGTCTGGATTATGATTAAGACGAGACGGAGCATTTATTTTAAGTATGACATTGGGCTAGATTAAAGAAAGACATTGGGACTATTTCAGTCTAATGTCTTGTTTTGTCCTGTTTGTGAGGGTGGGTGGGGGGTGGGGGGTAGATGTTTTGTCTCGCCTTAGATGCAATCATATTGATTGATCCCCCCCCCCCCCATTTTCCCAATAAAAAAGGTTTCAATATTGAATTTCATATTCTTTATATCAAAGTTTTTTCTAAACACATGTCAAACGGATACCGTCAATATTGATAATTGGCGAGTTAGATTTGCTTAAAATATAAGTAAATAGTGTGCTTCGAAATTGTTTTATATGTTTCATTCCGAAAATATGCCAAACGTTCCATTAAATGTTAAAAACATTGTACCGTGGATCTTGTACATCGTTTGTTCGCTGTGAAAAAAGTAAATGCATTGCATTCTGTAGGGAACGTCATGCTCTTCCTACATCAGATTTTTATAAAAATCTAATTCTTCCAGTCTAAAAAAAATCTTATATCGACTGAAATAAATAAATAAATAATAAGCAGAAAATAAGGTACAAATAAAAAGAAATTTTAGAGTACTAATATAGTTATCAACAGCATAGCTAGCCTCATATTCTCTTTGAGAGCATGCTACATATAATGGACGTCTCAGTTATTAAACATGTAGATAACCTGCTTCCCCCCCCCCCCCCCCCCCAGTTTCGGGTCGCGAGAGACAGTCTAGTAATATATGTTCTCTACAATTTGAATCAATGAGGTGTAAGTTATTCTGTGTTTATTTTCCACTATTAAAGTTGCTTTGCATGTAAATAAATTTAATAAAAGTAATTTTAACATTTAAAAATTGTTAAATATAAAATGCAATGTTGTATTCAAAATTTATTTTGTGTGTACCCCAAGTTGTAAGAAACAGTATCAAATTAAAAATATGTACGCACTTACTAAGCTACACGAGAAATATCGCACGCACTTCATGCCAGATGTATTACTTTCCCTATACACATAGTATAATATATAGGGAAAGTATTGTGACGGGGTCGAAAATTCGAATTCGAGTTTTCAACGAAAGAGCACATTTCAAGCATCCCTAAATTCGAATTGAACATTTTTGAGGTGATGTGTGTGTCCGTCCGTCCGTTCTTCTGTGGAATCCACATATCACGAACAAAATTTGTTACAATTATTACAAGATGGACAAATAGGTTGATACTGGAGGCTTATTGATTATAAACACAATCGAATGTCCGGAACCCCCCAAATTTTCTAATGAAATTAAAAAAAAAAGAAATCAGAATCTTTAATAATGTTGCGAAATATTGTATGTAATTTTTCATTAGAAAACGAATGAAACACACTTTGGAACCGTTCTCAAGACATTGCATGTTCTTCTAATAAATTCATCAAAAACATTAAATAAAAAAAATTGAGTATTAACTATCGTGAAATATGTTCACTTTCTGTGCAATATTATGTGACATTTTTCTAAACATCCTTCTGGTGGATTTAGTTATTTCCATTCACGAGAGAAGACACTTCTGTAATATTTTTGTATTTTTACGATCAACAATTACCAATAGTCATTTATGTATAAGAAAAGATCTCTTCGCGCGTGTGTGTGTGTAACGCTTAGCGATATATACATATATATATATATATATCTTCTCTCTCTCCATTCTTAAATAAAATCTCTTGCTATCTCCCTTCCCCTCCCATTTTAAAATAAAGGTATCTCTCTCTTCATTCATAAATAAGTCTCTCTATTTCCTTCTCACTCTCCATTCTTAAATAATGTATAGAGTTTTATTTTAAAATGGGGAAATATTTTTATTTAAGAATGGAGCGATGAGGGGGGGGGGGGAGATACTTTTTTTCAGGAATGGAGAAAGGGGTGGAAAGAGATTCTATTTAAGAATGGAAAAAGATGGAAATAGAGACTTATTTAGGAATGAAGAGAGATACTTTTATTTTGGAATGGAAAGAGGGCTTGGCATGGGGAGATAGCGAAAGACTTTTATTTAAGAATGGAGGGAGGGGATGCAATCTTTTCTTTTTTCATGAATGGAGAGAGGGAGGGAAATAGGTTTTATTTAAGAATGGAGAGTGAGAAAGAAATAGAGAGATACTTAGGAATGAAGAGAGAGATACAGTTATTTTGAATAGGAGGGGAAGAGTGATAGCGAGATATTTTATTAAGAATGGAGAGAGAGAGAAAGAGAGAAACTTTTATTTAACTTGACAATATTGATAGCATCCGTAATAAGCAAAATAGTAAATATATTAAAATATTTTAATGAATTATTCATCAATTTGGCATCGTTCTTGTTAATTCACTTTTGCAATTTTGACTATATTTTCATCAATCCGGGGCGACATATGGCCAAGTTGGCAATGTATTGCTAAATTAGTTCCCAAGTTTGCTAAATTGATCGCCAAGCGTTACACACAAGCAAAGAGCTTTTCTTAAATATACACTGGAAGGTATGCCCGTCATATGATGGAATTCAAAATTTGCAAAATATTACCTCCCATTTGGCGTAATTTTTATCAATTTGGCGAGATTTTCGACATGCCGCCAAATTCTTTGCCAATTTTTTTGCCAAACGTCACGGACGGATGAACAGAGAAATGGTTTTTTCTTATAGTAGATTCTTATATTCTTTCCAAAATATTGAATTTTCATCGATTTGATGACATTTTCGTTAATTTTTGTGATATTTTGTTCAATTTTGAGACATTTTAAAAAACTCACCAAAATTGTCTCCAAGTGGGACAGTTGGACTGACAGACAAACGCTGCCGAAACATCATTACAATACTATTCCTTTTCAAAACACAATTAATTTATTGGTTTGGCGTCATTTTTATCGATTTGCCAACATTGTCGTTACTTTGGCGATATTTTAATCAATTTGGCGACATTTTAAAATTTCGCCAAATTTGTCGCCATGTGGGATGGTTGGACTGACAGGCAAACGCTACCGAAATATCATTACATTACTATCCCCTTTCAAAACACAATTAATTTGATTAATTTTGCGTCATATTTATCAATCTAGCAAGATTTTTATCCATTTATCAACACTTTTATCTATTTGACGATATTTGCGTCAATTTGGCGGCATTTTGATAAATTTGGCGACATTTAAAAATTCGCCAAATTTGTCACCAAGTGGGACGGTAGGACTGACAGATAAATAAATGCTTCCGGAACATCATTACAAAACTAACCTCTTTCAAAACGGAATTCATTTCATTGATTTGGCGTCATATTTATCAATTGGCGACATTTTTATCAATTTGGCTACATTTTTATCGATTTGCCGACATTTTTATCAATTTGGCGACATTTTAAAAAGTCGTCAAATTTATCGCTACGTGGGATGGTTGAATTTGACAGACAAACGCTATCGAAACATCATTAAAATACTACATATTTATTTTCAAAACGCAATTAATTTCATTGATTTGGCGCCATTTTATCAATTTGGCGTCATTTTTATTCATTCGGCGATATTTTTGTCAATTTCACAACATTTTAAAAATTGCCAAGTTGGCGATATCTAGCCAAAATTTTCGCCAAGTGTTACTCAGAGATAGATAAACAGACAGATAAATCAAGGTGTTTATATTAGGTATTATTGTTGGCGAATTATTGGTAAATTTCGCCAATCTCTCGTGAATGGAACACAGAATGACTATGAATATCCACAAGAATGATATTAACAAATTTGTCGCATAACATTGCATGAAAAGTTAACAGGAGACGTTTTAATTTTATTTGATACTTCTGATAAATTTATTAGAAAAATGTGCAATATCTTTCTTGAGTATATTTTGCTCATGCTAGTTTTCTAAAGCGTCTTCTAATGAAATATTACATAAGACATAATAATTTACATAACATTATTAAAGGTTCAAATATTTTAATAAAGTTTTCCAAAGTTCTATATTTTAATAAAGTTTTCCAAATAAATAAAAAGAAAGTTATGGAGATTGTCGCGGTGATATTACGTTATATTTTAAACTCGGGAATTGCACTCGGTAGGCCTGGGTTCGATTCCCGCCACTGCCAAAACTGCCGCCGTGTTCACGCGGAGTACGATTACGTTAAACATGTGGATCCGTAAGTCCTTCCGAGAGGTTGGTGGTAGGAGAAGGAGGGTGCGGTCCATGTGGATGCCTCCCCCACTGGGTTCCGGTCTAAATCGGGTGAATAAAAAGAAACTTATGGAGATTGTCGCGGAGGGCGCGGTAGCCCAGTGGTTAGCGCGCGGGAATTGCACTCGGTAGGCTCGGGTTCGATTCCCGCCACTGCCGACGTGTTCATTCGGAGTACGATCACGTTAAACATGTGGGTCTGTAAGTCCTTCCGAGAGGTTGGTGGGGTGGTAGGGGAAGGAGGGTACGGTCCATGTGGATGCCTCTCCCACTGGGTACCGGTCTAAATTGGGTGGCACTTCCTGGCCGTCCAAATAGTTACCTTACACCTTTCTGGTAGGTCGCGCTAGCGAGTTTGCCACGGTCAGAATTTTCAAGGATTAGCGAACAGGCTGGTCGCCGAAGGCGGCTGGTATTTTAATAAAGTTTTCCAAAGTTCTATTCAAAATTTTAGGAGTCTTCCGGACATTCGATTGCGTTTAAAATCAATAGGTTTCCAGTATTCACCGACTGTGATATTTGTACTTGCAAATTTCTTTCGTGAGATATCGCTTCCATAGACTTACTGTCACACACATACACATACTTTACACATACGCACAAAGGCATCACCTCAAATATGTTCGATTCGATTCGAGTTCAGGGATGCTTTTCCTTTGAAAACTCAACCCCGTCATAATGCTTCCCTACTATGTATATAGGGAAAATAATAGAGAACGCTCTGCAAGTTTGCGATTACAAATTTTCGCATATCTTACTTGTTTTCAAGGTAGGAATTTTAACTTCTTTAATTCGCCGCTACAGGCGCTGCAAACTTTCTCAATTGATAGCTCTTAGTTGCTTTCTTAGTAGAACAATTCAATCGAAAGTTGAAGGGATGGGCATCTTGTACATTTGTGTTTAAGCTATATTTACGTTTGCGTTAGTTTTTATATTACTTAATAACTTGCCTAGTTATCTTTCCGACGAAGAGTTCTTATACATTATGTTTCAAATACCGTTTTCTGAGGCCAATTATAACTTTTTATTTTTCTGTTCAAACATTTCCATTAGGTATCGCCCATTAATAGTATTTTCGAAATTTTTATATTTCTTGTATCTATTCTAGGAAATTTTTAAGTAAAGGTTTATTAAACATCGTTTGTTCACTAAAATTGTAAAAATTCTTAAGTTATTTTTAAACTTTTGAAGTGCATTTTTAATTATAGGAAATCAAAT
Organism: Amaurobius ferox; assembly: GCA_951213105.1. Lineage (NCBI taxonomy): Eukaryota > Metazoa > Arthropoda > Arachnida > Araneae > Amaurobiidae > Amaurobius > Amaurobius ferox. The sequence goes on along the minus strand of OX578141.1, from coordinate 143,036,562 downwards.
TTTTAAAAATTATGATTTGGAGTGAAAATACTTCGTTAATAACAACATAAAACTTGCTTAAATGTATCAATTGGGTTCAATGGTATTAAAGACTCATCTTCCTCTGGACAGAAAAACAGAGCAGCCACACCAGCTAAAGGCAAGAATCTAGGAAGGAAATTGTTGCCAAACGAGAATTACTTTCGCTTTCTCTTTTGCTAGTCCGGTTGTTGTGTCTCGCTGCCTGTGAAACCGATTAATACCTTATATAAATTTTTTATGCTGCTATTTCTGCTAAAACTTTATATTGTTAATTTCATCGTAGATTAATTTCCTGCAGATTGAGCTAGTGGTTTTTTTTACATATATATTTTGTAACAAATATTTATGTTTTTGAAATAGTCGCATGATGGTCTAGCGGTCTGCGAATTGGTTTCGGTGATACAGATACTGTAATATGAGTCACCTCTTTTAGTGCACCAGAGCAACGTATTTTACGGCAAAATGGTTCACGCCACGATCGCTTATTGCACGAATGATTGTACGCTCAAGATATACAATTAGATGATATGGACAGTCAGTGGGTACAAATGAAACAAATGCTCAGTACTCCTGTGAATAAAGCTTGAGAATCGCTGGATTAAATTTCAATCAAACGCTTTGTGAATCGATTTTTACTTACAAGTTTAAAAATCAAGTAAAATGAAGCATAGCTAGACATCATTATCAGAACTGAAGCATCGAGCCATTTTTTCTGTGACCAGACTTATACCAGAAAATACTTTAGGATATATTTTAGTTAAATCTATTTTTCTATTATATTTGCTTTAATATCTTTCATCAAAGTGAAAGTTGGCTGCAATTTTTCAGCTGTAAAATGTATTGAAAATGTTAATGCGGCAAAAACCATATTTTAATTTCGAAATAATTCCCACTTTTTGTCGCAATTCCATTATTTTGCGAGACATTATTAATTTTCGACGAATGAAATTGATTTTTCAAAGTACATTTTTATGCTCCGATAAGATTTTCCATTCCATTATCACATTTATCCTAACTTAATACTCTAAAAATAATCGAAACTATTATGCCGCAGCCGATTATTTGTGTTTCTTTCAAATTTTATAGCTTAATAATTATTGCGTATCATTGAAAGGGAAAGTGTTTTCCCGTCGGTCACTGTTCCTCTCTTTTAAAATCCCTCTTCTCAGAAGTGTGTACGAAGCTTTTTGTGATTAGTTTGTCTCCATTACTTTTTGCGGAGAAGGAGATGAGCGCGTTCCATCCCACCCTGTGGGATTAATCGGGGCCCCCTAATCCCGGAGCATTAAGAGGAGGGGGTGGCGCAGACTCCTCCGGTCGGATTTCTGCACGTCTGGCGCCTCGGGGATTACGCTAATCCTGTGCTGAGGATTAGAGCTGGCTCCCGGGTCCGTGCTGCCGCCTAGGCCTGCGTGCCAACGATGTTTGCCGGCTGAGCGCCACTAATCCCCTACTCGGCATGCAGGCCCACGCTCTCACTTCTCTCACTCCATCGTGTGACGGCGAGGGACAGAGACTCCTGGTGCTCCGCCTCTCGTTCCGAACTCATCCCGCCAATGGACTACCTGGTGCCGGCCGCTGCCGGGTGCCTCGGCCCAGCCATTGAGTACATTGACAGTTGGAATAATTCTTTTGGTGAGTGCAATCCTTTCCCAACTTTACACCCGATAACCCAGACACGTGCTTTGCCCTTTGTTGACATTTCAGCGGAATCAATTCCTCGTGTTCCATCTCTTGTCGATTTTTGTTTATACATTTTGTTAATCATCATAATTTTAGAATGCTTCATTGGCAGACATCTAAATAGTTTGTTACTTAAAAAAGTTGTCAAAATTATCTCGCAATTACTTTATCTTTTAAGATAGTCGTGGCAGTCATTTGGATATTCATCCATTGAATCTCAACTTTACAATTTTGTATATACACGTAGTTTGATGCTGATTTGCTTCCTATGACAAACTCTCTTTGCTCTACTATTTCTCCTTGCTTCTCAAATACTAACAATATATTTATGAATCCTTATTAAAAACGTACTTTTAGGACTATATATTTTTCTTTATATAGTTTTATTTATCTCGATAACTTTATGCTTAGAAGCCGCTTTTTTGTAATTGTGTTCTCTATTTTTTATTTGTTTATTTCGCTGGTTATATTAACTTCATTAACAGCTCGTTTTTAATGATACATGTATAAGTTGATTTGTTAAAGATCGTCTAACGTAATGTCTTTAACTTTTAGTCAAGCCGTCATAGTGATTTGGGGTCCATCCATTTAATATTAGCCTTAAAAAATTTTATACACATAGTTTGGTGTTGATTTTTTGCATGTGAAAAACTCTCTTCGCATTACTTTAACATATTCCAACTTTTTTTTTCACATATTTACAACTTTATGAATAGTTCATAATTAGAAACATAATTTCAAGACTATTTTATTAGAACTTTATCTTCATGTGTTGAAGCTGCATGTTTGGTGCTTGAGATGTTTTTTATACATGTTTTAAACTTCACTAGCAGTACTAACTTCATTCAAAACTTGTTTTATTGATATACCAATTCATTTTATTTGTTGACGACCATCTTTCGTGATTACTTTAGTCTAACTAAATCATGGGAGTAATTTTAGAATGCATTCATTTAATTTCAAGTTTAAAATTTTGTTGATACACTTAATTTGGTGTTGATTTGCTGTTTGTGAAAACACGCTTCGTTCTACATTAACATGTTATCTTTTTGCCCGTTAACGAATACACAACTTTATAAATGACTAATGATTACAAACGTAGTATCAAAACACTTGTACTCTTTTTTAAATTTGTTTGTACTGCATGTGGGAAACGTACTTCACCCTACTTTAACATATTTTCTACTTATGATTAGAAACATGTGGTATTGAAGACTATTTTTATCTTTTTTAATTTGTTTTTGCTGCATGTAAAAAACGCTTTACGCTCTACTTTAATTATCTTTTCTATTTGTTTTTTAAATACTTATTAATACTATTTATACATAAGTGACTTATTATTAGAAACGTAATTTAAAACGTAATAATATATTTTTATTTTTAAAGTTTTATCTATCTTAACTTTATTCGCAAAAACCTCTTGCTTGTTTCTTGTGTTCTCCTTTTACAATTTGTTTATTTCAATAAATTCAAAACTTGTTTTTATTGATATAGGAATTCATTTCATTTGTTGCACATCGTCAGCATTTATTAATAATAAAAAAAATTAATCTTTAATGAATATTTTTTAAGTTCTTTGAGTTACACTTTTTATTTTGAGACTATGGTTTTGCGTCCAGATTTCGCGCTGTAGAAAGCTCTATTTCATGGCATTTTCTATCAATTTAAACCATAATTTAAAATTATGTTTAATTAAAAAATATTCTTGGGGATCGGTAAAAAAGTTTTATGAAAGTTTTATTTTTGCATAACTGCTGTTAGATTTGGATGTCAAAACTTTTTTGGTATATCCATTATTTCAGTGTTTTGGTAGAATAACTCTTGCTATTTTTATCGTACCCATCGCATGATATTATGGAAATTAGAAATAAACTATAATATCAGCTATATCTGTAAAGAATTTCATTTTAAAATTTATGTTTTTGAAATTTTATATACAAATAAAATCCAATCAGAGTGATCTCATTGCTTATTTTAAGATAATTGAAAATGCTTCGAGATATAAGCTACTGCATAATTGCCGGTTTCATTATCATTTTAATTTCCATTGAAGAATTTATTATGAACGATGAGGCAAAGTAATTTGTTCTTTATTTTGATTATACTTGGTTTCTATCTTTTAAATCCTCTAATTCGCTTCCTGATCCTTTTCATCTTTAGTATAAGAATTTTTCTCTTTGCCATTTTTTTAATCCATTTCGTCTGTTTCAATTCTAGGGAGGCTTGGCGATTTTATTTTAATTGATATTGTTGGTACATTATTTTTAAATTGTAGTTCTTATTTTATTTTTTATTTATTGTCATTTATTTAAACTGAAATTGAAGGTATTTTGTTAGTGGCAGTATTAACAGTTGATTAAACGTATTAACTGGTTTCAAAGGTAAAAAAGAGATTTCTTTGTCAAGATAAATGAGACGGAGCAGTCACGGTACAGCAAATAAGGGAACTTTTTGTTAGCAGAAAAAGATCAAGAAAGCAGGGGTTTCGGATTGGGGTTGCCAATAAGATGATAATAATAATAATTACAAGAAAAACTAATGAGTTATGGAACAAGGGATGAACGAATCGTAGAAGATTGCAAAAAAATCTCTTAAAATATTGAAGTGAATTATGAACATACACTATTACGAAATTTAGTGGCACCTGACAAAAAGAAAGGAACATCACTAGTTTCGGGAAATAAAATAGCTACCTTCAACAACAACAACAAAAAGGAATATAAGAGAAGATACAGATGAAGGAAATAACCAGTTTTAGCAAATAAATGGGTTATTTTCAACCATTAATGTAAAACCGCCAAGTAATAAATTAAGTAAAAATACGGACGTCAAACTTGAAATAGTTAACTGCATGAAAAATATAAGCAGGGCAGTTAATTGTTAAGGAAAACACAGGTTACAGAATAAAAATTTTAAAACTGTATTAGGTCTACTTCGACCGGAAGACGTTGGTATCTTGTCCCAGTAACTCAATGGTTAGAGCATCGGCTGGGCAGTTCTAAAATCCGCGGTTCGATCGCCGACTGAGACAGTGAGACCTAATTGACTTCTGGGTATATTAACTGTGCAGGTTAGATGCAATGATGATAGTATCGGAAAAAGACCAATTTACGAATTTTTAGTGAACCCTGTGAATTATGGTACCAATTTTTACACCACGACCATACGGGATGCTAGCCTATATACTACACACACACACACATATATATATATATGTATATAATGAATATTCATTTTTATCTAATGAACTAAAAGATAAGAAGGTAAATTCCTAGAGGAGACTGGAAATTAAATTTGCAATCATTTCAGAAAAGAGAACCCGGGCAAAATTGCACCATGGCATTTCCATTCCATCAATATACAAATTAATATAGAAAAATGCAACGATCAGTAGTGATATTTATAGAGTTGAATTAGTAGTAAATATATGTATTAAAAAGGAATTGATAACTGATAGCATGCGATCAATGGTGAAACACATAAACAATGAATTATAAAGGTAACTAAGGTTGATAAAACGTCTCTAGCGTACCGAAACAGTGGAACAGCGATAGATTTAAATTAGAGGTTAACTCAGAATTGATTCTTTATTAAAATTGAGCACCCATTCCAAATCAAACCCGAAAAAGTGAATGGAAAGGTAGTCAAGCATTCAGATGGGCTGTTGCATTCCAATCTGACTTCAGAGGGAGGAGATTAAGATGTTGCAATCTTGCCCTAGTAGCTTATTGGCTAGACAATCAGCTACCCCGTTAGAAGATCCGCGGTTCGATCCCCGCCTGGACCAGTGAGACTTTTACAGGTACAACAAAATTATTTTACCTGTTAATTTTTATTTATTGACTTTATTTACTTTGCAAATAAAAATACTTCCTTAGTAACAGTCAAATCAGCCAACATGAATCATTGATTAAATTGTTAAGTTGCTTCAAAGGTAAAAAAGAGCCTCTTCTTTAGGATAATGACACAAAGCAGTCAATGCGGTAAAAACAGATAAATTTTTGGTTTATTGAAATTCCCCTACCTTTGCTTTGGTGACTGCTATGTCTCAAGACAGAAACTTTCTTACCTTTCTCTATCTTATTTATCCCGACGAAGAAGGCTCCTTTTCGCTTTTGAAACGATTTCTTTTGGTCGATACTATACTCTATCTACTAATATTTAGACTTCTAAGTCACCGAGGGTTCTGGAGGGTCTTGAAAGTGTTTTAAGAAAATCCCAAATTCTCCACGTCTTAGGGAATGGAAAATCCGGTTCCGTTAGATTCTGTCCTGTAAACGATATTATAAGTGTGCAAAGAATCGTGCTTCTAGCTTACATGGCAGCTTTAGGAAGGTCTAGAAAGTTTTTTTAACCCTGCCATTTTCTCGGCCATGCAAGTTAATAAACTACAAATAGTTGGGGTAATTATCCATACTTTGTTCACTTGCATTTCAATGAATTCTTAATCTAGTACTCGTTAAGAGTACTTTAATTAGTAACAGGTGATATACAATGTCTCTAAGTTCCATTTAAATTTTTTTAGTTACATTATATATACTATATATAATCAACGAGTTTAAATATAAAATACATATTTTATACTTAAACTCTTTGATTTATTTTATAGGGTTAATAATAATTATCATTTTTATCTATATGTATTAATGGGCATTCGTTGTAGTTTGAATGCAGATTATCTGGTTTTTATACCTTTTAATACTTTAAAATGGATTTACTATTTACAATTTTTAAGAATGGCAACATGGACATTATTCTTTCCGATTGGCAATATCTTCTTTACACATTATGTTGAGATAGTTTAGTTGCTTTAGCTTCTACACACGTGTAAGTCAATTATATTTTTCCAATTTATTTAATTATTTTTTCTTTTTCAAATTTCTCAACCATTTTTCATTTTTAGCACATAGGGTCTACTATTGACATTTTGTTCACAGTAACAGGCCAATAAATGAAATGTGCTGATTGAAGGTGATGTCGCCCCTGAAGATTTTACTATTACATCACCTCCATTCTATTAATTGATATTACCCTTTTCTTTAATATTTTTGTTTTAAATATAATGGGGGGGGGGGCTGAAATTCTCTTGAGTTATTTCTGGTTGGTATTTTAATACTTTTGTTTGTTATGGATGCTTTACTGTTTTTTTTTAATAATTCATCTTTATTACTTACAATATATATATATATATATATATATATATATATATATATATATATATATATGTACTATTGCTCAATCTGAAACAGGCATTTGTTTGGGTTAATTAGAATTAAATATTCAGACCTGAAGATGAATTTAATTCTGATTAATCATCGAATTTGGGCTGGTGCTGTTCTTTTTTCTTATCGGCAATATGGCCGTGGTTTTGCTTCTATGGTGATGTTAATATTACTTGAATTTTTATTATTACATTTTTCTAATATATATATATATATTTATATATATTAGAAAACAAGTCGAACTGGAACTATATATATATATATTAATATTATTAAATTATATATACTATATATAAAATCAACGAGTTTAAATATAAAATCCCTCACAGAAAATTTATATCTCCGATGTATTCCGAAATCATTAATATTTTAACAACTCATTTCCGAAGACCGGGGAATCGCCTGAATGACACCGTTGCAGTCGCCTGCTGTACGATGGACATTGTTGGTGCGTGTTAAATTGTGTCAATCACTAGAATTTAATTCGATTTGAAGACTAATAATAATTTGTGTAAACTCTCTTATCGTTTGATTTAGGAAGTTGCGTTTGATTTTTGATGTCTGCGTGTTTAAACTAGCGCAATAATTTCTGATAAGATAAAGAGTATACTTTAAATCAAGATCTATTGTTTTGATGCCTTTGAGTCAAAAGTGGTATATGGTTATTACTTTTTACAGAACCAAATAAAGCATGACTAAAAATATTGATATTTTCTTTTGAGTTGTTCGAAACTTTAATCCTGAACTTTGGGCTAATAGTCGGAAGGTTTCAATAGATTTTTCAAACGTATATTGACAATACACATTGCAAATGATATGGAATAAAAGTAGTGGGATTTTAGCAACCCCGAACTTAGCTTCGCTTATGACACTGATAGAAAATACTGATATATCACACTGATAGAAGAAATGTTGAATTTTCCTGATTCTACTTATTCTCTTTGCTAAGTACAATTTGATATTCAGTTCAAAATTTTATATCTCATTTCTTACCATTTTATTAAGATATTTATATTGATGTTTGACACAATTTTGAAACCAATCATACGAAAAATCGATTTGCATGACGCGTTTAGATTTATGCCTATGACTTTCGGTGGGTTAAGAGAAAACTGAAAAAGTCTTATTCTGGGGTACATAAATCCTTTTGCGAGAAACTTTTAAGTGCAACATTTTGCGAAAAGGATGTATGATATTTTTGAGAATGATATTTGAAAAATTAGTTTTTCTCAAGATCTTTATAATTAAGCTCATTTAAATAATTTCAAGTATTATTGTTAATTTTAGATCTTTTTCTTTCATAATTCCGCATCTATCGAGTAACATAAGTTGATAACTTTAGGAGTCGGTTTTCTGACAAATATGCTGCAATAGTTATGAATGTGAAGTTCGCATAATGCAGTTAAACAAAGTCGAACTGGACACCCAGGTGCTCCAGACTGGACCCAGATTCTTTCACGTCAAGTGATCATACCTAGTACCATGAACATACATGTTTTTACTTTCCTTATATACATAGTATAATGTATAGGGAAAATATTATGACGGATTCGAATTCGAGTTTTTGACGAAAGAGCATGTTTCAAGCATCCATGAACTCGATGTAATGTTTGTCTTTGAGGTGATGTGTGTATGTGTGCTCCCGTGAGTCTGTGGATGCGATATCGCACGAACGAATGGAGTGTTTCGAATGAAATTCGGTACAAATATTACAATCAATGAATACTGGAACTTTATTGATTTTAAACACAATTTTAAACATTCGGAACCCCCCCCCCCGAAAAAAAATTCTACTGAAATTTTGAAAAAATCATTAAAAAAATCAAAACCTTTAATAATATTACGTAAATAATCATTTCTTATATAATTTTTTCCTTACAAAACAAACGACATAAATTTTAGAATGATCGAATGAACCGTTCTCGAGATATTGCACATTTTTCAAATAAATGTATCAAAAAATTGTATAAAATAAAAAAAGTATTAATTAGTGTGAAATATGTTTACATTTAATATATGTAATATTATGCAATAGAATTTTTAACATCATTCTCTTTGATGTGGTTCGTTCCATTCACGAGAGAAGATATTTTAGGTCATAATTTTGTATTTTGACGCCTAACAATTCGCCAATACTCATGTATATATAAGAAAAGCTCGTCTATCCATCTGTCTGTAACACTTGGCGATACATTTGGTTAACTTGGCGGCTCATTTGGCTAACAATCGCCAATTTGGAGATATTTCGCCCCCGATTAACGAAAATATTAATTGCAAAAATGATGCTAAATTATCGAAAATGGCGCCAAATTGATGAATTAATTATTAAAATATTTTAATACATGGATTATATTACTTATTGCGGATGCTATCAATATTCATAATTGTCAATTTAGAATTCCTCGAAATATAAGTTAATTGGGTACTTTGAAATAGTTTTACTTGTTGTCACCCGCAAAAGCACCAAATGTGCAATTCAACCTTAAAAATGTTGTGCCACGAAGCTTATACAGTATTTATTCACTGTGAAATAAATAAATTCATTGCATTATAATAGGGAAATTCATATTCTACGCACATCATATTTCTTTTTATTTTGAACCAGTAAGTAAAGTAAAGAAATTCGCTCAAATTACTGTCTAAAAAATCTGAAGTAAAAAACAAAAACTACGTTAGTGACAACATGAGCAATTGATTAAAAAAATAAATCAGTTTCAGAGACAAAAAGATACTCCTTCTTCAGGATCAAAAGACCGATATACTACCGTAAAAGGAATCGGTCAATAAATGATTGCATCAAGTGACCCATGAAAGAAATTTTTACCAAACGAAAAAATGAAAAGAACGTTTTTTATTACATTCGCCTGTCATTTTATTCACAGTAAACACTTTTCTACTTTTCGGATATAGTTTCTTCAATACGAATTTAAGAATATTCTGTTTTATTCATAATTTTGATATCTTAACAGTCTTCATATAAGTTGCAATCTGTCTAAATATTAATGTTTTATTTAATCAACCTACATTTGCAGAATCTAATGAGAGAGCTAATTAAACTCATCACCTGCAGAAACGGTAACATTAATTTTTATGTAGTGGGGGGAGGGGTATATAATTTTTTTACAACTATTTAATTTGGCATGACTAAATTTCCATGAATAGCACTGCAAAACTGTATGATTTTTCGCTATCCTGATTAGTTAAGCTGTAATTAATTCCAAATCAAAAAACTGTACATAGCATGTTTCCTTAACATATAAAAAACATCATGTCCATGTGCGTGCATCTAGGCTACGTACTAACTCAGAAACATTGACAATTCAAGATCGAAAAACGTAGTTTAAACACTAATTTTTATTCTTTAAAAAAATATTTTCGAGAATTTAAGTTCTCTCACTGCCCGGATATATCCGTTGGCAGATCAGCACTTCTCACGGGATAGGAAGGTCATCAATTTGTGTAATGCTGTTGCAAATTTTGTAGTGGGTGCTCGTAAGGAGTGGATTTCCTGAAAATTGCGTTAAAAGGTAAGAATAAAATGTTTGAATTTGAATGAGGCTCTGCAGAAGCAACGACTTCAAAAGGAGAAATAGTTATCCAGACTTTGAGCGTTTATCTCCCTTAATACGGGAACTTCACGTGCACTCGCTGGATGATTCGAGGCCTGTATTTTTTATACTTTAGGTAGGGTATGCTAAAGTTTTTGAAGGATGTTCCTGTGGGGGACTGGCTATACTGCTAAAATGCCGGTTATTTATAAAATTTTTAATTTAAAAGTATTTTATATTTTTAAGTGAGTAATCAATTTATATATTATTAATTGTGTTTTTGCCCAAGATAGAATATGAAACCTTTTGTAAAGTATTTAAATCCAGCATTTTGTAAGAAAATTGCAGTTTGTAAGAATGTTAAAGGATATTAGGGATGGGACATTATTTAGAACAACACCAAATATGTGTGTAAATTATTTTATTACAATCTTACACGAGAAATCCAGTGAACAAACTTCCAGGTTGCCATAAATAAAGATATTAAATTTTTTTGAAACTTTAGCAGAATGCTTTGTGCAATGGCATCATTTAAAAGTTCTTGGAATGCCGCCGTCATATAAGTCCGTAATAGAGAGACCCTTCAATCGCTGGTCCTTGGGAACGTACTTTTTAGGGGTACCTCATAGAGTTTTGATAGTTTTATATAATGTCTCATCCCACCTTTCAAAAGGAAAAATAACTGACAAAGCAAAAGTTTAGTACCCCCTCCCTAAAGTATTAAAGACAATTGGTTGTGAAGGCTCGGGAGGCGAGGACCAAAGATGTTAAACTTGCTTCATATGCTCTAGACTGCTCCAAATATGTTTTTTCAAGCCAATCCAATTATTGTGACAAATTAATTTTGGGATGTATTTCTTTTAATCTGCACATTTAGTTATATTTTTTCTTTATTGACTTGTTTCATAAATGTGATGACAAGAAAAGATGTTTCATAAATGTGACAAGAAAAGTTGTCGGTTGTCAAAAGTTGTCAGTTGTCGGTTATTTTACTTCTGAGATAACGTGGGGTATAGACATAATACAGATAACTATACATTTTTACTTTCCCTTCCATTCAATACATGGAAAGCATTGAAATCGTATCGAAAATCTCAACTCGGGTTTTCGACGGATCTACATGTTTTGAACACGCTAGAACACGGAAAAAACTAGTTTTAGCGTGTGTGTGTGTGTATCTGTACAATGTATGTATATACTCTCTAGCTGAAAACTAATTGACCACATTTCACAAAACTTACTAGATTAACTACTTCTGGGTTACCCTGGCGATGATTAGATTTTGATATGATTTCGAAGAAAAGAACCAGTCTTTTTTGCCAAATGCCTGCAATAATCGTGTATATCCAGTCTAGTTGAAAAACCAATTGATCAAATTTCAGAAGATTCGGTAGGTAAGTCACCTGTGGGATAGCTCTTCAGAGTTTGCTACGATTCGGAAATAAAGAACCTCCCTTTTTTGCAAAATGATCAACAAAATTTGTCTAAAACAAAAGACTACATATGCTCAAATGTATCAATTAAATGCTTGTTTTACACTTAATTTTTAACGATGAAAAGAATAAGACCGACCTCATAACTCTAGGACTAATTATTTTCTAGATATTTTAGTTTTTTCGTATTTTTGCCACCTCGCTTTTGAAAATACATCTAGTCGTCAAATAAAAATGAACATTAAATTAAAATTGCAAATTTAGTGTAATTTCCAAATAATTATTCGTGTTATTTTGTGCAATTAAACTTAATTTAATGAATTGAAAAAAGGAAAAAAAAATTGAGTCTGTACGGAAAGTCATGTGCTGTGCACATCGGATTTCTTAGTTTTCAGTGGATTTAAGTAGCCACGTGCTTTTCAAATTACGGGAAACGTTTTCATTGTGTACTGCTCTTGTTGCTAATTACAGGAAATAATTTTTTTTTTTTATTAACCCAAAAACTTTCAAGCTGTTTATCTCTGCTTCTATGTTCTTGCTTTTTTAATAATGCAAAATTTGTAAGATGAGTTGCAATTATCATAAGGCATGATGGTTTTTGATATGAATAACATCTAGGCTTGGGGTATCTGTCGCGGAAATCGGAACGTTACGAAAAATGTAAAAACTTGGAACGATTATATCTGTAAATCTGATAGATAATAACGTAAAAAATAAAAAAAAGTGAAAAATTTTGTTTTGTCGGAAATATGGTATAGATTATGAATATATAAAAATAATTTTAATATTTAAAATAATATTAACTCTCTATATATAAAATTATATAAAAATAATATTAACTCTCTCTATATAAAAATATATAAAAATAATATTAACTCTTTTTCGGAAATAACTTGAAAGAGCGGTTATTTTTGTTTTTCTTTTTTCTATTTTTCTTACTTTCACACGAAATATCTTCAAAACTATGAAAGATAGATATAAATAGTAAGCGACAAAAATATGTGTTAGTAAATCTAGTTTAGTTTCTGGATTTATATATATTTTAAACAAAAGTTCTTAAGCTTTCGACTAATCGTCTTGTCAAGTTGAAGAAGATTGAAAATTTTCCATTTTTCAAGTTTGTATTACTTATCTCATAAACTAAAAGTGCTAGCTTTGAACAACAAGCAAAAATTTGTAGACCTTTGAAAGCCCTAACGGTGTGTATAATTGGATTTGGGATAGAGTACTTTTTTTAAACTCAAAATATATCTGTTTGAGATAGTTTATTTATTTTTTTTCATTTTTTATACTTCCACTTGAAATATCAATGAAACTATAAAATATAGTTATAAATAATAAACGACAAAATATGTGTTGAGAAATCGAGAAATCATTAATAAACTGTAACTTTTGCTAGTATTGAAACTACGATTTGAGCGCCTTTATAACGGTGTATAGTAGCATTCTCGTTTATCCAGTTTTCCTATGAATTACTTGTTTAGTAAGAATTTTCATCTTTGATTCATGTTCATATTCAGAATTGCGTTTATGGGTTGTTCATATTCTGAATTGCTTGTCCAGTCTCCTGCTTAGACTCACTGGACGGGTCTGGGAGTATTATTGTGAACGTTCGTACTGCCTCCCTGGTAGAATTTCGATTTGTTCATTCCAGTGCATCTAGATAATTTAAGCTGTTGAGGTTGATCGTGTATACACGTGGTGAAAGAAGAAGGGTTCCTGCCGCATGGTAATACAAATTTGCTTAATGTTTCCTATCTTCGTTTTTTCATTTTTTGATGCCTGTAGTCTGAGTTAGAGTATTTATAGCAATGTACTGTTGCTCTATCTGAAACAGGCATGTGTTTGGGTTAGTTAGAGTTAAATACTCAGACATGAGGAGGAATTTAATTCTGACTAATTATCGAATTTGGGCTGGTGCTGTTCTCTTCTCTTATCGGCATTATGGCCGTGAATTTGCTTCTATGGTGATGTTAATATTACTTGATTTTTTATTATTACATATTTCTAATATATATATATATATATATATAATAATGATAACAAAAGTTTGAAAATCCAATGAAAGAATAGAGAGAAGTTTCAACTCAAAAAGCCCCAACATTAAAAAATGCCTTACAAATGAAAGTATCAAACAGAGAATCATCAATCAAGTGGAAAATCAAATGCAAACCTCTAGTCATCAAGTTGAAGACAAACAAAAAACATCAATAGAAAGGAATCGATAAAATAAAATCTAATAAAATCCTAGCATGAAAGCTTTACACGTGGACAAGCACTAGGCCTATATATATATACTATTAGTAATAACATTAATTTTTTGGATCTAAATCTAATTATTGAACCTACTAATTGAATAGTTACTAATTTATATGATAAAAAAGACTATTTTAAATTTAACATTAATAAAATATTACCATTTAATTCCTATAACTCGATTCAATTGTTTAGAAATATTATACTTAATCAACTTTTTAGAATTTATAGATTATTAGATAAAAAATTTCATGCTATGTATATTAATAAGCTAAAAATTACTAGCAAATTATATAAATATTCAGTATATTTAGTGAATGGTATAGTTAAAAAGTTTGGAATGGTTGAAAGTACTTAAATTCTCTCCTTAGTATCTTATATTAACCAGACATCCACTTTCTCTTGAATAAGCATTACCATGTATTTACATCCCCTTATAATTTAGCCTCCATGTTTTCTATTATCATCTGACCCATTATTTTGTAGCTCTTACTGTTGAATATTACCTTTTATCGCCTTTACGCATTACTGTTATTTATTTCTCACGATTGGCAACAGCAGTTCTCAACTTTTAATTTTTTGCTATTGGCAACATTGGTCTCTTTATTCAAGGCTCCAATGAATCAGATATCTGCAGTGTTTTTTCAGGTATTCTTGTTTCCTATAATTTTTCAATCTATGCATGTCGTCCAAGTTATCAGTGTTTAAAGATATAATCTATCACTGATATCAGAAACATGCATTTTGTGTTCATTTTGATAAAATACATGGACTTGAAGAAGAGTTTTATCGAAGTGAAGAATTCATTTGTTTAGGCCTAGAGCTTGTCCACGTGTAAAGCTTTAATGCTTGGATTTTATTTGATTTTTTATTATCGATTCCTTTCCATTGATGCTTGTCGTTTGTCTTCAGCTTGATGACTAGAGGTTTGCATTTTATATGCCGCTTGATTGATGATTCTCTGTTTGATACTTTTTTATTTGTTAGGCATTTTTTAATGTTGGGGTTTTGTGAGTTGCGACTTCTCTTTATTCTATCATTGGATTTTCAAACTATATATATATATATATATATATATATATATATATATATATATATATATATATATATATATATATATATATATATATATATATATATTATCCAAGGTGATAACATTTATATACAAACATCTGGTGTACCACAAGGTGGCTGTAGTAGTAGTATACTCGCTAACTTATATCTTTATTATTATGAATGTCATTTTAACTCTAATTCATATATTATTTATAGATATGTTGACGACTTAATTTGTATTATCATTTATGATTCCTATCCAATTAATATTGATTTTTACCCATCTAACCTAGAATTAATTTCTAATGAGCCTAGCGTTAGTCAAACTGTAAATTTTTTAGACCTAAATTTAGATACCCTCAATAATCATGTAATCACCAATCTATATGACAAAAAAGATTCTTACAACTTCACTATCATAAAGCTGCTATCATACCAATCTTGTAATTCTATTCAATTGTTTAGAAACATCATTTTAAACCAGCTATTTCGAATACATCGACTTTCTGATCCTCGGTTTCACTTTCTCCACATCAATAATCTTAAACGCATTTGTCAAAATTACCAATATCCGGAAGTATTTGTAAATAATATTATTAATAATTTCAAATATAACACGTATAAATTTTCACATGCATTATTTAACTTTGATTGGATAACTCATTTTTGAGAATTCACCCATTCTTATCACCTAACTTACCACTTGGCCTGAGTCTAATACTGTTTACTATTTTCGAATGACTGTTTTCCACTTTTCCTGAGTCCTATACGGATTGCTATTTTTGAAAGTCTCCATACATACTATTTTTGAAAGTCTCCATACATATTATGTATCGTTCAAATGTATTCATTCCGGTGCCCACTCGCATTGACGAAGTGAGGTGAAATGCTCAGTCGCTTGTTCAACTTACACGCGGTGGCAATGCTTGTGAGTTCATATTTCTGTTCGAGGAAGTATTATTTTTCTGATTTGTAATTCAATTGATTTATTTTTCTCCTTCCACTAGCCAGTAGACAGTTCCAATGGTGTCTATAGTTAAATACTATCGCCATTGTCAGAAACTGGCTATTCTATCGGTTTTATTTTTATTATTATTTTTTATTATTTTTATTTTTATTATTTTTTATTATTTTTATTTTTATTTATATTTATATTTATATACTGTTACTTGTGAATTTTGTATCCTAATATTCTTCTCATCCCCCTTTACCATTGTAGTGATATGTTACCTTCTATCTTTATCCTTAGTCTTGGTCTATAGTTACTCATTTGTAACAGATATGCTAGTGATGGGTTTTTTATGTGCATACAGTAGTTTATGCATAATTTTCGATTAAAATCTTTCAATTTATATATATATATATATATATATATATATAATTGTAAATCCAATGGTAGAATGTAAGTAGTAACTCATAATACACCATCTTAAAATTTATAGGCGCGGTAGCCCATTGGTTAGCGCGCTGGAGTTGCACTCGGTAGGCCCGGGTTCGATTCCAGCCACTGCCAAAACTGCCGCCGTGTTCATGCGGAGTACGATCACGTTAAACATGTGGGTCCGAAAGTCCTTCCGAGAGGTTGGTGGTAGGGGAAGGAGGGTACGGTCCCTGTGGATGTCTCCCCCACTGGGTTCCGGTCTAAATTGGGTGGCACATCCCGACAGTCCAAACAGTTACCTTACACCTTTCTGGTAGGTCGGACGGTCTGGGTTTCAACAACAACAACAACTATCTTAAAATTTGCCTACAAAATACAATGAAATAAGAGAAAGTCAACCATAAAGAGGAAATTATAATACGTAATGCAGGTCATAAAGACAAAGACAATCAACAAATTTCAAAGGAGAGGAATGAAACTAGGAAAACAAAAAAAAATCAAGCAAAAAAGCTTGCACGTAGAAGAGCTCTAGGCTTAAGAATTGTTCATTTCGAAAAAATTATTTTTCAAGTCCATATATCCCTTCGAAATGAACACAAAAATGCTTGTTTCTGAAACACAAGATAGATTTTATCTATAAACTTGTGTTATATAAACGACAAGCATAAAGATTGGAAAAAAATAAAGGAAATATAAATACCTTAAAATATATCTCAAAAGTACAACCATGACGAGCAGTATATGACTAGACCGATGTTGCCATACGCAGAAATGAAAAGAAGTGATCTGCTGTTGCCAAAGAGAGTAATAAAAACCGTACTGCGTAAAGGCAGTAAAATGAGATATTCTACAGTTAAAGCTGCAAAATAAAAAGATGAATATATATTATGATGTAAATTCAAGAGAATGTAGAAGTATGGCTAAAATAAGATACTAAGGAGAGATTATGAGAATTTTAGGCTAATCGAAACTAATTAACTATACCATTTACTAAATATGCTGGATATTCATAAAATTTACTGGTAATTTTGAGGTTATTAATCTACAAAGCATGAAATTTTTTATCTGATAATCTATAAATTCTAAAAAGTTGATTAAGTATAATATTTCTAAAGAATTGAATCGAGTTGCAGGAATTAAATGGTAATAATTTATAAATATTAAATTTAAAAAAATCTTTTTTATCATATAAATTAGTAACTATCCCATATTAGTAGGTTCTATAATTAGATTTAAATCCAAATAATTAATATTTTTACTAATAGTAGTTTCATTAGGTATTAATTCCAAATTATCCGGATAGAAATCTATATCTATGACATAGTTATCAGTAAATACCAAACAATTTAGATCATCTACATATTTGTAAATTTTATAATCTGTTGAAGTAAAGAATTTTTCATATTGATATAGGTATAAATTAGCTAACATACTGCTACTACAGCCACCTTGTGGAACCCCTGAGACTTGTAAGTATAATTTATTACCTTGAAAAATATAATTATTGAAAAGAACAAAATGGAGAAGCTTAGGAAAATTGGTAAATTTAGTAAGATGAAATTGATTAGTAATATAAGCATTATATATTAACATTATATATATATATATATATATATATATATATATATATATACCACACATACACATAGTTTTATTTGTTGAAAGTTATGCTTACAATATGTAGACTGAGTAGAGCTGTCAAGGATATATTTCGTGCCGTCGTGCGAAAATCTCCTATTTTGCACATTTGGAGGTTGGCAGCTATGAGATTTATTCTAATAATGTTTTTAAGTAATCGTTTAGTCAGTTAGATTTAAAAAATTCCATTTCTCAAGTTCGTAATTTTTATATCTCACAAACTAAAAGCGAACAGTAAGCAAGAATTAGGAACAACAAGCAAGAATTCGTAGTTCATTAAGAGCCTTATTATACAAGTGTCTATGCAATTGGATTTTGGATTGAGCTCTTAGTTTTCGAAGTATAGTGGTTATAATTTCGATATACAAGGGGTTTCCAATGGTTGAGGGAAGTTGTAATATATATAATGTCGCGATTGTTGCAGCTCAATCTGTTGACTTGCTGAAATACTGGTGTACAAGCGCGAGATATGTAATTTTGTTTAAAAAAAGTAAGCGTGCGTTACGTCTCTGCTTGTGTTTATCTTTGCAATGTATGTATCCACTCTAGCTGATACAGTAACTGACCAAATTTGGCAGAATTTGGTATATAAGCCACTTGTGGGATACCCTAGCACTGATTAATTTTTCGTACGATTGGGATTAAAAGAACATGCCTTTTTTTTTTGCGAAATGTCCCGCAAAAATCGTATATACCCACTCTAGCTGAAAAACTGATTGACCAACTTTCATAAAATATTGTAGATAAGCTGCGTGTGGTTTGCCTTAGTGCTGATTGGATTTCAATATGTTTCGGACGAAAAAAATATCTCTGTTTTGCGAAATGGCCCGTAAAGGTCGTCAAAACCTAAAATAAAAGACTACATATGCTCAAATGTATGAATTAAATGCATGTTTTATAAGTTTTTTCACAATGAAAGGAATAAGATCAACTCGATAGCTCGAGAACTAACCGTTCTCGAGATATTTTAGTTTTTTAGCATTTTTGCCACGTCGTCTGTTTGAAAATATGTCCAATCGCCAAATGAAAAGGAAAATTGAATAAAACTGTGAATGTAGCGTAATTTCAAATAATTATCCATGTTGATTTGTGGAATTAAATTCAATTTAATGGATTATGAAAGAAACAAAAATAAAATGAATTTGAGTCTGTAGGCAAAGCCATGTACTGGCCACATCAGCATTTTTGCGAACCTGGTTCTGGGATATATTTATAACGATTTTTATTTAAAATATGTATTGTCCAAAAGTCTAATAATCTGCTCCAAAATAACAATATTCCTTAAACATGCTCCAAAACTGGTTTTAGGAGGTACATTTTTAAGTCAGATCTTTTTTTAAAAAATGCGATTTCAAGTTTTATTTTACTTAACAATGTATGGTGCTTAGCACCGGACCTCCATTTTGTCCACTGCGGAAAAATATCGTTAGGTTTGGTCTAGTGGTCGATATTATTAGTGTGCGAAGATTCAGTCTTTTAAGCCACCCGAGGACTCTTTGGCGGTCTGAAAAGACAAGGAACAAAAAACATAATTTCCACTCCAGGAGGGCGGGGGGGGGGGGGGGGTTGAAAATCCGAGTACGTTAAGTTCTGTCCGATTATCGATACTATAAATATTCAAAGATTCAGCCTTCTATGTCACCACTGCGGGCTTTTGGAGGGTCTGAAAAGACTTAGAAAAACCCTGTTTTCCGCTTCTGGGGGTAAATTGAAAATCCTGCTATGTTAAGTTCTGTGCGATGATTGATACTGTAAAATGTGTAAAGGTTCAGCCTTCTAGTTCACCTGGGGGGTTTATGGATATTCTGGAAAGATGAAAACACATTGAACAATTATATGTATGTGACCAGCGTGGATTATTCCCTTTAAAAAGTACAGGATTGATAAACTTTCCGGGCCAATTTTATTTTATACCCTGTATTTATATATACAGCGTTACCAAAATAAAACTGGCCCGGAAAAGTTTTTTCGGAATTTCGTGAAAACGTAATCTAAACAGCAAGGAGATCATTAGATGACTTTTCCGCGGGCCAGTTTTATTTTATCAACACTGTACATATAGAATAGTTGAGAGTAAAAAATTTTTGGAATTAATATTTTTTATTAGTAATTTAATGCAATAATCAACTCTGAATGGAAAAGTTAATAAAAATTAAGAAAGAAGAAAAAAATAGGTTCCCTAAATTTAACTCTTATTTCACTAAGTGAAAGAAATATAATTTATTAATGAAATAAATTATATTATGACATTTGTCTGCGTTGGTTTGCTTAATCAATTATTTTTTCTAAGTAGACGATTTTTTATATCCACGCGCGAGAGAAACGATTGTCTTTGTAGACATAGACAGTGTTTATGCAATATTTAGTGACACTTTACTTTTTTTTAATTGCGAAAATTGTCTACTTTGCTGCATTTTATTGACATTTATCGCTTTCTAAAGATAGGGTCTCAAAAAATCTGTGTCGTATTTTTGCATTAATGTAAAGAACAGTTTTAATTCAAAGACTTTACAGATCCAGTGGTTGAGGGTACGAGAGGTTTGCACCGTCAAAATTTTAGAATTTTAATGAGCCTGAATCCGAAGATATTTTAAAATGTTGAACACAAGCTCAGCCCTGCCCGAAGGTCTTTGTGTCTCTTTTGCTAGATTATGGCAGGCATCGGTTTTAGTTGCTTGTTAGTTCGTTTGAATGATTATGACCGAACTGATTTATTTCAAGTCCAGAAAGGTAGTAAAGTAGTAAAAAGTAATTTTCATAATTCAACTAAAAATCAATGACTGTTTACCAAAATATTTCTAATAGAATTAATTATTAGTAAAATTTGCTTAATAAAAATTAAATACTAATTAAATATCAATGGGATACAATTATGTTATGCTCAAGTAGAATAATAATTTGTGTTTTAATTAAAGACTACAGTAAAATATTTAACATTTAACGATTCTTGGTATCTTTTAATTAAGTTTATTAAATAGGTATTTATTAAGTATTTATTAAATAAGTATTTAATTGAATAAGTATTGTTAACTTGAGAATCTTTATATTTTCAAAATGGGGTTTCTCCTGTTATAGAACAATTAATTCTTTTCCACGATCATACAATATTAATTACAGAAATTTTAAATCCTTGGTGGCCTTATGTTCTATGAGACTGATACCATTATTATTTCGACAGAGTTAGATCTTTTTTCGAGCATAAGAAGATTCTCATAAATATTTTGAAATGTGAAGTGTTTTGTGCTCATATTAAAACCTTTCCTATATATATATATATTCCTATATATATATATATATTGTAAAATCCTAATATGAAAATAGATTTTCATTGTTACTCGTTACTAATTCCCCCGTGGTGAAGGAGTGCCTACGCACCACGTCCACAAGATCCCCAGGGTATCCCATGGCGAAGGGGAGGAGATTTGCAACTTCACTTTTATAGAGGCGGAAGTCTGACTTGTCCTCGACATGACAACATCCATCCCCGCTGGCGGAATTCGAACCCGCAACCCTGCAATCCAGCGATCAGACGGAAACGCATGCCGCTCGACCACTGGATCGGCAGATTTTCATTGTAAATGTATTGTTTAGGGGTCACTAAATAGTGATATAATGTTTATTTCATAATTTTAATTACATGTAATAAATAAAAAATAATTTCCTAAACTTTCTTTGCTGTTGCTTCTTTTTTTTTAATTTTCCAGATGAAGGTAACTAATTTAGATTCCGAAATAAGCGGTCTCCTGCATCTATGCTGCTGTTTTCCCACTTTAATTGTAATTACTCTTTTTATCTGATGTAGTTTCCTAATTTTTATTCCTTAACCAATTATTTCCTTTTTATTTAACTGCTGTTTTATTCCTTTTTTCGTGCAGTTAACTAATTTATATTTGAAACCGACCTTCTGTTTGAAAGATCTGTTGGTAACATCAGATTTTTTTTATATAAATTGACCATAAAATCGCTTAAATGCAAGTTAGCTGCCCATTCTAAATGCAAATGATCTTTAATTTTAATGTAATCATTCGAATTTATATCATTGAATCACGATCCTTGGGTAGTTTTATTCAACTCTTTTCGCTAACCCTGGCGAATTTTGTCTTTGGGGGTGTTACGTTCTTTGTGTTAATTAGAATAGCATACAGTTAGCTGATAATGTTAGCAAGGGGGATGTGGAACTAGTCTTAGACTATCGAAGAACTTATTTATTTATTTTTTTTTTTCAATTTACTTGGCAACTACAGATAATGTCCAATGCAGTAAACACAAAACATAAAAAGTATAGAACATAAAACACAAAACTACTAAGCAGTAAACATGACAATTGTATTAAAGCTGTTTTAAAATTGGTATGAATCAAAATAAAAATATCAATAACAGCACATTAAGGAGATCAACAAATATATGGACAGAAAATTGTAATTGTGTTGAATAGTAGTACTAAATACTTTATTTGCCTAGTATTGCTAACAGGTATATGGAATTCCAATCAAGAAAGTAAAATTGGACAATCAATGGTATTATTTAAAACGTTATAGTAAAACAAGAAGCAAGACCATTTTCTTCTTTTTTTAAGAGACATTAAATTAAAATTTTGCCTAATTTGACTAGTATGCATATTATATGGATAATAACCGAAAATTCTGTAATTAATAGGACGTAAAAATTTAATTTGGACTACTTCGATTTGTTGAGAATGCAGATGGTAAATAGAATCCCAGATCATAGAACAATGTTCTAAAATAAGTTTAATAAAAGTGTTAAAGACAAATAATAGTATCAGCCCTGACAAAAACATAAGATCATCTTACGGTGCAGCCAAGCCTTTGGTAGGTTCTTTTAAGGGGATGGTGGACGTTGAAATTTTTTTTATTTATTTATTGATTTAGAAACATGAAAATTTGTATAAGTATTCCTTTTAACATTACTATATAAAATACCATTAATTTTTTTTCAATTTTGTTATAGTTTTGTATTCTTTTTTTAAATTAAATTTTTTTTAACGAAAATTTGAAAATGCTCCTTGCGTGCCATTTGTTCACATTTTTGATTAATTTTACGTTATAATCACTCAAAAACACATTGTGAATAAATTTGGGTATTCATTTTTAAATACCTTAGAAAGTTAATTTTTTAAAAATATTTTTCTGCAGAATATTTTAAAAATATTTTTCTGCAGAATATTTTAAAAATATTTTTCTTCTTTTAATTACCTTAACAAAGTCCAATTATAAAATGCATACCCAGTTTCATTAAAAAGTATGAAAGGTATCTTCTTGCCAAATTGCATGCATCTCAAACAAAAATTAAGACTCATGGAGCATTTTAAAAATGTAAAACCTTTGAAAATTCCGTTTCGAAAAAAATACATTTAACCTTTTGCTTACGGGTGGGACAGCGTCCATCCCAAACGAAGAACCTCCCAAAAAGACAAGTATTTGACATACCCTATCCCAAACAGTTCGATCCCCCCTTTGCAGGCATCTGTCCCACCCGTAAGCAAAAGGTTAAATGTGTAAAATAATGTTATATATTTAAAAAAAAAAAAAACTTTTTTTAGTCGTTTTTTGCTCATTTCAACGTCCACTGTCCCTTTGACAGTGTTATCAACATGCCTCTGAAAGTTAAATGAATCATCAAAAGTGACACCTAAATCAATAAAACGAGATTGTGTTTAATTGTGATTTTTCTCTGGAATAACAGTTTTTTCCAGTATCTAGACACTTGATATTAAATCATTCGCTTATATAGCGGCCGCAGCGTGAATCAATTTTTGTCATACCACGTTGCTCCGGCGTATCACGGGGAGCGAATAACATTGCGCCCTTTAGCCACCCAATTTTTACCGTAGCCAGTGGGAGGTGGTAACTACAAGAACCGTGTTTATTATAGTGTCTGGAATACCTATTCTAGGCACTGTATTGTCAATTTTCCCTTGCCCATCATCTCTTAGAAGGAGTTTCGGACTTACAGATTTATCTTCGTATCTACAGATTATACTCAGCGTAGAAACGGGGATAGTTTTGAGAGGCGGTGAAGTTCGAACCTGGGTCATCCACGTGCGATCCTCTCGCCATAACCACTGGGCTATCCCGACGCATCTTTGCAATACCACGGAATGTATAGCAAGTAGATGGCCATTCTGGAATTTTTTTCTTAGCCGTTGGCCGTTATTTAGAGTGATCATTCCTTAGAAGTATTAATTAATGTTATCTTTATATGAACATTTCATTTCGAGTATAAATGACCGTTGTTTGTGGGTATCTTTAATCAGAGGTAGCTGTTTTGAGAAGTTTTACTCTACATTCTTTAACTTTGTTTTTAACACTTTACAACAAAGTTGAAAAGTGTTTATGACTTTGTTCATTCTGTCTGTCTGTCTGTCTGTCTGTCTGTCTGTCTGTCTGTCTGTCCGTTAGCACGATAACTGCCGTAAAAATGAGTTTATCAAAATGAAATTTTAGTATGTTGTTCAGACGGTCTGTAGGACCTATGGGAATATAAATAAATAATATCACCCAATTAGTTTTTTATTGAACCCGGGTTGAAAAAATGAAATACATTGAACCCTATGGGACCTAATTTTTCAAACATTTTTTAAGTAAATTTAAAATTCACGAATTGCTTCGAAATTTTTAGGAAATATTCACATTATCCCATAGAATATATAAAAAAAAATTCAGTAAAATATGTTAAGTAGTTTTTTAATTAAAAAAATGATTTAATATAGGGAAAAAAACAAATGCAATTAAATTCTGACTTTGGGATATCTTCCAGAAAGAAAAGAGAGAGATATTATATAATAAATATCTCTCCATTTGTTAAAACGTTTTGCATATGGGAGTGGCTTCATATTTTAAGATAATTTGGTAGATAACAATTTTTCATTTTTTTTAAATTTTATATAACTCTTCATGATAAATTTAATTGATGGCATTTTAAATGCACTTTCCTACGTCCTAGAGAGTTAAAATTTGGTACACAGCTTAAATTTGTAGAACATTTTATTCTACAGCAATTTGGTGGATCTTTAAATATAGATCATACATTTTTTTCGAAATGACCCGCAATTAATCCCCGTTCACTTTTATAAATCATTGTTGTAATATTGTTAAAAATTCTGATGTGGACAGCACATGTCTTTCCCTGCAGACTCATATTCGTTCTCTTTATTTATTCAATGATAATTTGAGTTTATCTGCACAACATAAGTATTTTAAATGACATTGAATTTACACGTTAAACTTAAATTTGGTTCTCATTTGATAACTGGACTTATTGTCAAAGGTGGCGTAGCGAAAACGCGAAAAAACTAGAATATCTCAAGAACGGCTAGTCCTAGAGTAATGGGGTTAGTCTTATTCTTTTTGTTGTCAAAAATCACATATAAAATAGGAATTTAATTGATATAATTGAGCACACGTAGTCTTTTATTTTTATATATAACGATTTTTGCTGGCCATTTCGCAAAAATAGCCCGTTCCTTTTTCCCGAATCGTAGTAGAATAACCTACAAATGATTTATATACAAAATTTTGTTAAATTTGGTATATAAATCACTTGTAGGTTATTGAAATATTATACTCCAAATTTTGATAAATTTGGTTCATTAGTTTTTAGCTAGAGTGGATAAAGGCAATTTCTGCGGCCATTTCGCAAAGAAGGCAGATTCTTTTATTGCGAATCGTACTATAATCTAATGAACATCAGGATTTCCCACAAAAAACATACCTACCAAATTGTATGAAATTCGGTCCATTAGTTTTTCAATTAGAGTGGATGTAATATCCACACAGACACACAGAAACATACACAGATACACCCTTACACACACAGACGTCTTCCTAAAAGTAGTTTTTTCGTGTTCTAGAAGTCCCAAAACGTGTAGATACTTTGAAAATTCGAGTTCCGATCTTCGGCACGATTCCAATACTTTGAGTACATACACATACACATATATATTATCTGTGTATTATCTGTGTATCTAAATTCCGTGCCTATGCAATTACAATAGTTGTGATTTTAAATGATCCCTAAACTTTTATTATTTCTTCAAGGAAGCCTAATTTTAACATATGCAGAATGCAAATATCTCAAGCGATTGTAAGATGAATTACATAAGAATTGCTGAATTTTTTTCACACAAAATTATTTAGCTCTGGAGTCTGGAATACAAGTTATATGAATGAAATATTCATTGATTTTGCATAAAGAATCAGATGATTTATATTTCGATACAGTTTTAAATATTTAAGTATAATAAATTACTGTAGTACTGTGATAATGTAAAAGATATTACCACTGAATGAATCACATTTTAGAAATTTTTAAATGAAATTACATTTCAGTTGGAAAGTGTTTCATAATCAATGCTTATGCATGATTTATCTTTCTTGTTTAATATAATACAAGATTGCGGTATTTAGTTTCGATACTTATAATAGTAGCAGTAATAAAAAAGTAAAAATTGCTGTATAATGACATAGCTAAAGAATTTATTTTAGATATATTAAAACTTTTTATCTAAAATCTTGTGAAATTTAGAGAGGGATTTTTAGAAATATAGCAAAAAATAGAAACAGAAATAATGACATTGTTTTAAATAATCTATGTCTGATAAATAACTTTGCCCACTGAATTTCAATGTCGTAGAAAAGAATAACACTAGAGTAGAATTTCCAAATGAACAACACAATTTAGAATAGAATTTTCAAAAGGATAATACAATTTAGAGAACAGCTTTCAAAAGAATAATACAAATTAGAGTAGCGCTTTCAAAGAATTGCACACTTTAGAGTAGAGCTTTCAAATGAATAACACACACAGTATAGCTTTTTTTTATTTCAATACTATTTTATCATTCTTTTCTTAAAGCTTTTTTTATAACTCAATCTCACTGTTCTGCGATAGACTTATGGAGTTAGAAATTGCAATAAGTATGTCAAATTTTATGGAAATGGCTTGATTCCTTTATTCGAAACTAAAATGAATCACCCGCCTTTGTTCGGGTGCTAAATGAGCGCCCACTACTTATAAATAATTAAAAACGCGCCCACTACTTATAAATAATTAAGCAAGCGCCCACTACTTATAAATAATTAAACAAGAGCCCACTACTTATAAATAATTAAAAAAGCGCCCATTACTTAAATAATACATTTAAACTCAATTTAAAGTGGCTTCGATCCGGATATCGCACACGCTCTCTGCAGATGTAAATAAATAAATAAAAGAAACGATGAGTAGGGAAGGCATGGCTTAAAGACTACTCTGTGCTTTCTAGGCGAGCATGCGCAGTAAAATCCCTTCGGTAGAAAATTCGAATCCGTGGACTTCGCGGAAGATGCATTGGTTGCTTTGCGATCACATAATGCTGTCACTTAAAAAATTATAAAAAATAGAATAACTTTTGATATCGAAATTTTTTTCTCGTTAGAATACTAACAAGGAAACGTTCCCAAGCTAAAGTCATAGAATTCGACGAAAATTTGACAGGCATTAGTAGTTGGCTCACAACATCGACAGTAAAAAAATTAGCTGCTGAATTGCAACGGAAAAGCTGTAAAAAATTAATAAAAAGTCAACATTTTTAATGCCAAATGCAACCCTACTTGGCGAGTATGCATAGAAAAACGGCAAATTCTGAAATGAACTGTCCATGTTTTCTCTGAATGATTTGAAATCTGTTGTAAAGTTATTTTTTTACAGTTTGCATTCAAAAGTATTTGAAATTGAGTTTGAATATATATTTTTAGTGTAACCGTGTATTTCTCACAGTTTTATTATTTTATGTAAGTGAAACTAATTAGCGATAATACCTCGATGCTTTTGAATTTGTTTTTTTAAACCAACAGTGGCTTTCAAATAGAAAATGCCACCACATATTAATGTGTTCAACGTCGTATGGATGCTGTACCACGAATTCTCTGTTCCAGAAATGGAACTGACTGATTTTACAGAAGCCGAAATAAATGTAAAAATAAAATAATGGAAATTTTACAAGAACCTGAATCTATTTGCGAAATGTTTGTTTGTGATGAAGTGGAAGACACTCTGGATTTCGAGTCATCGGTTGCCGAAAGTGATTTTGAGGATTCTGATTTTGACATTATAGATGAAAATAATGAAATGTTTGTAGGTGAGGAGGTAGAAAATGAGGAGGTCCATAGTATTTCATTTGAAATTAAACGAGCAGTTGTTGAATACTGGCGTAGCAGTAAAAAAATGAAGCATCGAACACTACAATCTGTTCAAAGCAGGTATAGATTTGTAAAAAGTCTGTCCCAAATGTATTTGTGGGAAAATCAAATCAACAAATTCGGTGATAAGAGGCACAAACTATGCGAAATTGAAAAATGTGTTTTAAAAAAGTTTCAGGATACAAGGCGCAGGCGTTTAAACGTGCATGACTCGAATTTGAAAAGCTGGGCTTGTGATAAAGCTCTCTCCCTAAAAATGTCATTCAAAGCGTCCTGTAAATAAATGGTTCTTGAATTTTAAAAAGAAATATAAAATCGTTAGCAGGAAAATTACTAAAATTGTCTCTCAAAAGCAGATTTATGAAGAGGATCGTATTGCAAATGCTTCACAAGCATTTTTAAATGATGTACGTATATTTTTTAAGGATTCGCAGTTGAACGATAACTAGATGTTTAATACTGATCAATCGGGATTCAATAAAGAAATTCATTCGGGGAGAACGCTTGATTTGTTGGGATTAAAACCGATTGAAAGTGCTGCACAATCTATCCATGCTACGACCCATTCATATAATGTAATGCCAACAATCAGCAAAGATGGAATGCTGCTATCGCCTTTATTTATTGTGTATTCTGAACCTAAAGGACAATTCGGAATCCAAGTGAGGCAGAAAATGTTTCAAGCTGACAATATTTATACCGTCGCTTCGAAATTGAGGAAAATGAGATCAAAAGAACTGCGCGAATATTTATCGGAAGTGTATTTTAAAAACACACCAGATGAAATCGTACTTTTAGTGGATTCTTGGTCACCCTTCAAAAACAACGATTTGATTGATAGTGTTACGCCACCGGGTAAAATCGTTCATGTGTTTGTCATGCCACTTAAAACCACTCATCTAATACAACCTCTTGATAGGTAGAGTTTTCGGGTCTGAAAAAATTTCGTTCGAAAATTTTCAGATTTAGTTATGGCTGCACAAATACAAATCGATTTATTTCATCGAAATAATATATTTAAAGTACAATCCATTGCACACAACCAGTTCTCTTTACCACGCTACGTTAACATGTAGAAATATTCATGGTATGTATATTCATACACAGAAAACCATCCTGGGTATTTCGAAAATCCTGTTGAGTTCATATTTACTGCACACAACGTACTTGATTGCGGGAAACAAAACTGTGCATACAAAATATTCGCTCTGTGTAGCTTGTGTAAAATATGTTTCTGTTTTATGCATTTCTTCAATGAGCCTCATATTTGTAACACTTTCAATTTATAAAGAAATTAACCCTTTCATTCGACCTCAATCATTTGTCATCAATTATATCTCTTATAAACTATATACCATAGTACTGATATATGTAATCTCCATTTTCTGTTCTTCAAGTGCTAGTTTTTAAGAAGCTATTTTTCAAGTATTAACGCCTCTAAATACAACATAAAATGCGTTTTGATAGTATAAACACATTACACGTGTTCGTCAATTTACAAGAATGCAAAGTCGCCAATTGATGCTAACTGTACGGTTCTGGCAACCCAGACCCAATTTTCAACATTATTCTACTCCTCTCCTAATGCAATTCAGCATCTAATTTTCAGAATATGAATTTTCTATAACTTCTTCTAACGCCTGTCAAATTTTCGTCGAATTCTATGAGTTTAGCTTGGGAACGTTTCCTTGTAAGATACATACCGAACTTGTTAAATTATAGAATTGTGTTAATCTTAGTTATATTTATTATGAAACATTTTATTTTAGATCCAAAATATGCGATATCTCGAGAAAGACATATGTTTCAGACGTATGTAACAGGCTGATAGATAGACACACACGCATATATAAATAAATCTTCTACATATACTACAGTGATGTTAAAAAATTGCATCACCCACATATTTCCTTCCATGACTTTTATGGAGAAAATGGACATTACATTTAAAATGACATTTGAAGTATTTGATATGGATAGAACGATACATTGAAGAGGGGGGGTATGCAGTAATACACAAACATTATTTATTTAGGATTATCTGTGTGTGAAATAATGGGAAATATCGGGCATCTTTTTTTTCTTTTATCAAATATTTAACAATAAAGAGGTATATATGATCTTCTTTATTAAATATTTAATAATAAAAGTGTTTCATAATTGAAAAACATATTTTTATGGCGATGACACTTTATATTTTCATGTAAGGGTCAATGCACTAAAAAAAATCTGATGTGGGCAACACATGACTTTCCTTATATAATGCAATGAATTTACTACTTTTACTGTAAAAAAAAATAGGTTATTCTTATAGTAGATACTTATATTCTTTCCAAGATATTGAATTTTCGTCAATTAGTCGTTATTTTCATTGATTTAGCGTCATTTTTATCCATTTGACGAGATTTTCGTTAATTTGGCAACATTTAAAAAAGTAGCCAAGTTGGCGACATTCCGCCAAATTCCTCGCCAAAATCTCGTCAAGTGTTATGGACGGAGAAATAAGTTATTCTTATATCAGATAAATGACTATTAGCGTTCAAATAAAAAAGTATTGCTCGAAGTATTTTTTCTCATAGCTAGTTCCACGAGAATAATGTTACCAAATTTATCGCATGATATTACAGATGAAAAGTGAACATGTTTCTCAACGGTTAATATATTTTTTTCTATTTATGGAATTTTTTGATAAATTTATTTGTAAATGTGCAATATCTCAAGAACGGTTCATGCTAGCGTTCTAAAGTTTATGTCAACCGTTTTCTAATGAAAAATTACATAAGAAATGTCTATTTGCGAACTTTACTAAAGATTTTGATTTTTTGATGATTTTTTCAAAATTTCACTCGAAAATTTAGGGGGGGGGGGGGGTCTGAACATTCGATTGTGTTTAAAAACAATAGGCTTCCAGTGTTCATGGATTGGAACTTTTTGTGTCAAATGTTGTTCGAATCGCTCCATTCGTTCATCAGTTATCGTCTCCACAGACTCACTGACACACACACATACATACATCATCTCAAAAACGCCTGATTCGTGTTCAGGGATGCTTGAAAAGTGCTCTCCCGCCGAAAACTCGAATTTTCGACCTCGTCACAATACTTTCCTTATACGTTATATGTATATAAGGAATGTAATAGGATGCAACATTCAGGTTTGTTACTCTATTTTAAACATTTGTTTTGAAAATTCTGAATTTTTTTGGGGTGATGCATTTTTTTTAGCGCCATGCATTATAGAGAAAGTAAAATTAAAGTCTTATTGAGAGTTGATCTTGCTGAGATTCAAAAAACCTTTTGTGATAGCCAATTTAAATAGACTCACCAAATTCACTCAGTTCTTTCAAGAGATTGCGTCAGTCACTCTGGGGCAATAAAACTTCTAATATCCTGAGAACGAACGACTCATGTTAAGTCTTAAGCACTGGTGTCAATGAATTACTGGTTGTACTAGACATATAAAAGCAATGGTGTCAATGATTAAGCAATGGTGTCAATGATTAAGAAATGATGTCAATTAAATGACTGGTTAAAAGTACGCATACTAGACAGATCTCTTTTTTCTTCTCTCTTCGCGAACTCTGTTCTCAATGGGAAATTGAACCACCAAACTTAGGATGGTCAGATGACTCTCTATGTGATTAGCTTTCTTTTCACATTTGAAGTAACACTTACATTAGAAAGAATATTTTCATGTACAACCGATTTAAAGAAACATGCATGCTACACTGTAAGTAGTGGAATCTTAGCTGGTTAGCGAAAATATGTTGTATGTGTTTTAAGCATCTGGTAAAAAACAAATAATGTGATGCAGTTTTTTAAGTGGTATGGTATATAAATGTGAAGTTTCATTTTAATTAACAAGGTGGTAAAATGTTTCCTCCAATCGGATTTTTTCAGGCTCTATACCCCCCCCCCCCTACACACACACCACTCCATTCCCTCGCCACCTCACGGGGTTGGTTGACGTACGTATGTCTCGGCAGGTTGGCGTAGAAACTTTTAGATTTTGAAAGATATGAATTTTTATTTAATCGGAATTTTATCGGACTTGATAAAATATGTTTACATTTATTTAGTTAGGCTTATTACTATTATTTACTTACAAAAAGGAAGTTAATTGTGAAAAGTAAGCATTAAAGGAAAAAATCGGCCTAACAGAAGTTCTTTTACCCTTGTAGTAGTGGGGTTCTGCTTCAATTACCCTGACGAAGAAAGCTTTAAAATCTGTTGATACATTTTATCAACTG
Organism: Amaurobius ferox; assembly: GCA_951213105.1. Taxonomy (NCBI): domain Eukaryota; kingdom Metazoa; phylum Arthropoda; class Arachnida; order Araneae; family Amaurobiidae; genus Amaurobius; species Amaurobius ferox. Next base: position 143,003,876 of record OX578141.1, on the reverse strand, counting down.
CCGTAAAAAGTTGCTAACGAATACGTTAAGGTAATGAATAACATTACTAACATGGTATCACTAACGAAGTTGTTTTATTTTCAGATTATTTAAGACAGCAGTTTGAGCTAATTTTTACTTTCTCGTACTATGTAATATAGTATAGAGAAAGTATTGCTTTCCTGAAAATCTTCGAATTCGAGATTTTGATTCCAATATATGTTTTAAGACCTTCTGAACACATTTGACTATATTTGGAGTGATGTCCGTCTGTCTGTCTATATATCTGTGGTCGATTGTGCACACGATAGCGGTCACAAAATAGTAATGGAATTTCACGAAACTTTATATCCGGTTTTGCTATAAAAAATCTAGAACTAGATAAAATGTTTTTAAATTCGAACGAAAACATCGAAATTGATTCGAAATTTCATATTCTTTTAACATGTCAGCATAGAACACAATATGACATAATCATACATAAAAGGGTTTATTCACGGCACAACGATCACGATACTTAATTGTTCTACTCGTTAAGTGAAGGGTAACGCGTTATAATTGTCAGCATTTGAAGCCACGATCAATTTTTCAACATTTTTCTTGTAAAATTTGAATATATCAGAAAATAAATGGATTCTGATATAGAGGGCCAAGCCGAGCCATACCCCAGTTTATTTTTCTAGTAATTTATTTGTAATATAGTTGCGACACAGGTAAATTTATTGTATTCATTTATAGCTAAGCATCAATTTTCATGTTAATATGGATTTTATGCCTTATTACCTGTTGCATCGTTATCTGTTTGATGCACTATAGGGTAAGGGTGCAAAGTTGAGACTGGTGTCTTACTTTTAGCAATAGTGATTTATTAATCTGATTTTTATTTTCCCTATATACATAGTATAATGTATAGGAAAAGTATTGTGACGGGGTCGAAAATTGTAAATCGAGTTTTCGACGGAAGAGCACATTTCAAGCATACCTGAACTCGAATCGAGCGTTTTTGAGGTAATGTCTGTGTGTGTGTGTGTGTGTAAGTATGTGTATGTGTAAGTATGTGTATGTGTGTGTCTATGAGTCTATGGAGACGATATCTCACGAACAAATAGAGTATTTAGAACAAAATTTAGTACAAAAATTACAATCCATGAATACTAGATGGACTATATTGCTAATTGCGGGTGCTATCAATATTGATAATTGTCAATTTAAAGTTGCTCGAAATATAAGTTAATTGGGTACTTCGAAATAGTTTTACATGCTGTTATCCTGAAAAATATCCAATGTACAATTCAACATTAAAAACATTGCGTTGTAGATCTTATACATCAATTTTACACTGTGAAAGAAGTAAATTTATTGCATTATATAGGGAAGGTTATGTGCTACCAACATCAGATTTTTCCAAATCGATTTCAAACGTTCATATTGTTACCTACAGTTGCACAAGAGACAGTTTAAAGGTATTTTAATAAGTAATGTTTTAATTCCCTCGCGGAATTGATTGTGCTTCCTGCTTTCTTTTCTATCCATTTTCCTCTGACATCTGATCTGTCCCAAAGGTTTGGTAATGTTGATGCGGGGTAAAGTTTCTCCTTCCGTTTCAAGTTCAGAAGTTTAGTTTTTTAAAGGATCATAGAAGAATTTGAGAAAATGGAGATAGCCGCATTCGTCAAACCCAATTCTTAAATTAGGAAACAAAAAATAGAAATTAAAAAGTTATAAAGTTCAGCCTGGCTGCATGTAAGGACTTGATGATGAGATCAGGTGTCTTGAATCTAATGAAATAAAAATATAAGATCACACTTAAACTTGGCGTTTTGTAGTGCATTTCAGAATGGAAAGCACGAAGACAACTTATTGCTTCTCATATGGAGCCTTAAATTTCATTTGTGAAAAATGTTTTATTGACGAAATGAAGCTAGGCACGCTTTGAAACTGGCTTGTTAGACGCTCCATCAGCTTCATTTAGATCATATTTTATTATTTCTCGATTTCATGAAATCCCTACCAACCTCAAAATGTTTGCATTAAATCTTTAAAGTAACATGCTTTCCGTACTGTTACTATTTACGTTATAGGGAATTGTTCTTTTTGTATTTACTTCTTTCCTAGTGACTGCAACTCATTTAATTTTTGACTTTTAAACACTATTTTTTTACTTTAACTAGATGATCACGGTCAAGGTACAGATTTTAATTTTTCACTCTTTCTTCGAGATATACCTTTATCGTGTACATTATCTTTTTATTTTATTATTTACCTGCAATGACGTATGCTTACTGTTATGAATGGCATGTCTTCTCTCAATTTACTCCGCAGACTTACGTTACAAGGTCGCTCCATTCACGTTTAAAATGGGTACTTTCATTGTCACCGATTTGCCCGAGGTGCTATTAATTTCCTTAAGTCTCAAGGAAACGCGGATATCGCTTGACTGGTTTCCGATACCGCTACTTCGTATGCAGCAACGTGTAGGATCTTACTGCTGAGAAAGAGGTGAGAACACGTGTTTTAAGGTCCTTCAAGTGCTTTTCTGCTTCATTTATGATGGTTGCTTTTACAAACCCGCGCTATAAACATTGCGTCATTTATTATGTGGAATTATATTTGACTTCTATTTGTATTGAAAATATGAAGTTTATATATCTATATAAATAAAATTGTAAATCTGTCTGTTTGTTTATTTGTGTGTTTATTTGTCTCATCATCACGGGAGAACGGCTGCATCGAATGTGAGGAAATTTTCGGGGTAGACTTGGAACAGTCCCACTTAAAATTTATTATATGTTTCGAATTTTTAAGACCAGGGGTTATTGAGATATTAATAAAAAAACGCACTATTAAACCATTATGCATTATACAAACGATATTTGTTCCGAAAAATTATTTGAAACAAAAAATGATAGAGTTGCTAAGCTACTGAATTAAATCCAGTAAGTTTATATTTGAAAGAAAAAATAGCATGTTGCTAAGAAACGGAATTAAGCCCAATGAGTTATTACAGCAGTAAATATTTTTCAATTTAAATAATAATGAAATGTATATAAATAAATTTGATCGGAATTGCATTTTTGGTTAGATTATATCCATTACGGCCTTTGGGTTTAAAGTTGGTTTATATAATCTATTTTATTTTTGGGATATATTTTTCAAATCCATATATTCTAGTACGGATATACAGGCATAATCTTCTAATCTTCAAAAATATAAGTAGTTCGGGTATATCTTCTAATACACGGGTATGACCTTCTACCAAAATATGAGTAGTTCCGTCCGTCCGTCTCTGTAACGTTTGGCAAGGGATTTGATGGGATATCGCCAACTTGGCGACTTTTTTTAATGCTTTGAAATTGATGAAAACGTTGCTAAATCGATGAAAATGCCGTTAAATCAATGAAATTAATTGTGTTTTAAAGGGGATGGTATTGTAAGGATGTTTCGGTAGTGTATCACTGTTAGTCCAACCATCCCAGTTGGCACAAATTTGATGATGTTTTAAAATGTCGTCAAATTTATCAATTTTATTATCAATATTATCAAATTTATCGCCAAATCGATAAAATGTCGCAAAATTGATAAAAATGCTGCCAAATCATTAAAATTAATTTTGTTTTGAAGGATGATAGAATTGTAATGATGTTTCGGTATCGTTTGTATATCACAACTGTCCCACTTTCCGACAAATTTGGCGACTTTTTAAAATGCCTTCAAATTAACAGAAAGTGGCCAAATTGATAAAATACTAAATTAAGGAAAATAACGCCTAATTGAGGAAATTCAATATTTTGCAAAATTGAGTTCAAATTCTTTTCAATCCCTCTCACTTTGTGGGAATTAAATAGTAGTTTTTTCAAATTTGTTTATAAACGGGACCAGGATATTTTATTCTTCAGATCTGCTTGTGACGATAATTTTGTATAGCGAGAACAGAGAATCTTATACATCAGTTTAGGAGAATTAAATTAAATATTGTAATAAAATGTTTAGATTAACAATGTCATTTAAAATATTATAGGAATTTGCACATAATTGAAATTTTAATTTATTTATATTATATATCCATGTGAAGAACGGGTATACTGTTAGTATATATATATATATAATATTAAAATCGTAAATCCAATGATAGAATGGAAAAAGTAACTCATAATACACTATCTTAAAAATTTTTATGCCTACAGAATACAATGAAATAAAATGAAATTCAACAATAAAGAGGAAATTATAATACATTTTACAGTTTAGAAATCTAAAGATAATCAACAAATGTCAATGGAGAGGAATAAAAAAAAAAGAAATACCAAAATAATCAAGCATTAAAGGCTTGCACGTGGAAGAGCTCTAGGCTTAAGAATAGTTCATTTCGAAAAAATTCTTTATGAAGTCCTAATATTTTAAACGAAATGAACACAAAAATGCTTGTTTCTGAAACACAAGATAGATTTTATCTATAAACATGTGTTATTAGGACGACAAGCATAAAGATTGAAAAAATAGAAAGGAAACATAAATACCTTAAAATACACATCAAATGTACAATCGTGACGAGCAAAAAATGACTAGACCAATGTTGCCATTCGATAAAGAGTAAAGAAGTGATTTACTGTTGCCAAAGTGAGTAATAAAAACCGTACTGCGTAATGGCAGTAAAATGTGATATTCTACAGTAAAAGCTGCAAAATAAAAAGATGAAAATATATTGTAATGTAAAAACAAGAGAATGTAGAAGTAAGGCTAAAATAAAATACTAAGGAGAGAATATTAAGAATTTTAGGCTAATCGAAATTTATTAACTATACCATTTGCTAAATATGCTAGATATTCATATAATTTACTGGTAATTATGAGGTTATTTATGTGCAAAGCATGACATTTTTTTATCTGATAATCTATAAATTCTAAAAAGTTGACTAATATTTCTAAACAATTGAATCGAGTTGTAGGAATTAAAAGGTAATATTTTATTAATATTAAATTAAAAAAAATCTTTTTTATCATATAAATTAGTAACTATCCCATTAGTAGGTTCTATAACTAGATTTAAATCCAAATAATTAATATTTTTACTAATAGTAGTTTCATTAGTTATTAATTCCAAATTATCCGGATAGAAATCTATATCTATGATATAATTATCAGTAAATACTAAACAAATCAGATCATCTACACATCTATAAGGTTTATAATCTGTAGAAGTAAAGAATTTTTCATAATGATATAGGTATAAATTAGCTAACATACTGTTACTACAGCCACCTTGTGGAACACCTGAGACTTGTAAGTATAATGTGTTACCTTGAAAAATAAATAAATATATATAAATATATATATATATATATATATATATATATATATATATATATATATATATATATATATATATATATAATTTAAAATCAAACACCATTTACTAGAAAAGACGAATTCTGTACACTAATTTTTTTCACTTTAATGTCTAATAGCAGTTAATTTCGCTTTCAATACTGTAAGAGTGTTTATGTGAAATGAAAGTGTAATGCGATTAGCTACCTTACATGCTAGCTTGACCTTACATACTCATATCGGGAGTTGCCGACTTCATTTGTGTAAATGCTTGCTTCTTGTCAGCCCTGAAGAAGAAAGCTGTTATTTGCCTTTGAAACTAGTAGACCAGTTTATTTTTGTATTTACGAAGTTTATTTATTATTTATTGTTTAATGTTTGATATAATTGGTTCAAATACTAAATTAGGTTTATTTATTTTAAACAGAGAACAAAATCGAGCTCAATTAGCGTCAGGGGGAATCGCGGCACGTTTTGTGTCATCCCACTAAATGACAGAATTTTGCATTTTAGTCCATGCGTGTTAAATTTTATAAAAATGCCAAATTTTAACACAGTGTAAGGAAAACTCAGGAAAAATGTGTAACATTTTTACATATGTATTTTTGTTTATCGTTACAGTTTGACCATCTTTATCAGGCTCAGTAATAATTAAGCTAGGGTTAGTTTTAAGTTCTGGCAAAGCAGATTTTTAAGAAATAATTAAATTATATTTGCAATTTATATTATTAAAAGCAATAGTATCGGTCAAAGGGTGTCTTAAAGCATATATCGGGTCAGAAGAAATTCTATTTTTGAAGCTTCAATTGGATCAATTAATTTTGGAACAGTAAAGTTTAAAGTCTGGGTAAAATGAAGAGCCAATTAAACATCGATTAAAATATAGGATGATAGATTAACAACAGCATTTTGTTTCAGAGTACTAACAGGAGAATAATTCAATAATTAGATTTTAAAAGAACTTGAAACATATTTTCTAAAATTATTCATTGCGTAAAACTCAAGCTTTTCACAGAAGCGTAATTTTATTTTTCAAAATGGAAAAGGATACAACAGTTCTTTCATTATCGAAACTGGTTTAAGTTTTTTTTAAAGTTTCGAATCGATTTTTACTTTGCTTACAATACATAGTATGTCTAAAGCGATGTATTGTGATTGAGTTAAAAATCCGACTTTCGGATTTTACCGGGTCTATACGTTTTGAACATATCTGAATAAGAATAAACTATATTTTCAATAACGTCTTGCGTCAGTCTGTAAATAGGATACCTCTCTAAAAAAATTGAGAAAACCGAATAACATTTGATATTATAATTTCAGTTGATGAACTTCAGAAGTCTGTTGATTTTCGAGGTGATTGGATTAATAGAAAGTATTCATTTTTTTTTCGAAAATTGAAAAAAAAAACCTGTTATGAAAACAAAACTATACATATAAGTCGTACGATAATACCTATTACTATGTAATTTTTCATTTATAAGCTAATGTTATCACTTATAAGACTCTAGCTAGCGCGGTTCTCGTGATATGTCATAGTTTTGATCTTAAATGGAAAAATTTCTAAAAAATAAAATAAACTAACTCTTATTCAACGATTTAATGCTTTGTAAATAATTTCAACCCAAAATGAATGGGCATTATTTTTTTGAAACTATCACTCACGAGCTTTTCTTGAGGTACTAATTTTTTTTTTTATATTTTCTACATACATAGTTATGTACAGGGAAAGTATTATGACTGGGTCGAAAATTCAAGTTTTTGACCAAAGAGCACGTTTCAAGCATCCTTGAATCCAAATCGAATATTTTTGAAGTGAAGTCGACATCCGCCAGTACTGTGAGACAAAGACTATATGCCCGGGTACCACGAGTTTGTGTCTCATTGAGCGCCAAGGCCAGAGGAGCACGATTGAAGTGCTGTGGACAGCAATCAACTTGGACAGAAGAGCAATGGTCCAATGTACACTTCACGGATGAGTTATGGTTTGCCCTAGATTCAGACAATAAACATGTAAGGGTCCGAAAAAATAAACGCGAAATAATCAATCAGCCCAATAACATCGTTGAACATCACGCCTTTAGACGTGATAGTGTGTTGGTATGGGCTGGATTTTCTGTAGGATATCGCACCGACCTGCACGTATTCACTATGAGTACTGTGGCGATGGAAAGGTATCGGAATCATTTACTTAAACCCTTCGTGAGACTCTACACTGTAGAAGTGGGTCTAGATTTTCTTTTGATGGAGGGTAACGCTCATCCACGCAGGGAAGGGCTTGTGGACGAATACATTGGGAGCGAAGGTATTACTCGTATGCAATTAACAGCGTATTCTCAAAACCTTAATTCCGTCGAAAATATTTGGGATGCCATTGGAAGTGTCTCTGCCAGTCTACCTGCCCCCCACCAAAAGCTGAAAACTGTCCTTCTGCAAGAATGGCAGTTATTGTCCTCTACTTTACTGGATCACCTGATTGAAGGGATGAAACGTGAAGCTTGTGTCAAAGTCAGGGGAGATTTCATCCCATATTAAGACTTATTTGGTTGTATAGCATAGAAAACCTTTTCCCGAATGTACTGAGTGTGAAATAAACAATTAAAGGGTAAAACATGCATCTAAATATATTTTCTTTAATTTTATTATTATACAAAAATATATTACTCAATTGACTACATTCTTATGAAATTTAGTGTCAATCAGAGCAGATTTTTTTTAGTCATGTTTGATTCTCTGCGTCGTGCTTAACTTTTGGAAGACAGTGCATTACTTTATACAGAGAGTGTAATATCTCTTGATATAATCAGGCGAATTAAATGAAATTTTGTACGCTTATTTTAATCGGTGATAGTAAAAAGCCTGTTGATTTTCAGCGAGATCTAGTAAGCCTGAATTTGTAATTTGTGTTTTGGTTTACCTACGGGCAATTACAATTAAAAAAAAAATAACAAAAATTACGATAAAATTTTTTTCTCTCAACATCTATTTGTCAAGATTGACCATAAATAGAGCTTAGCTGGTGGTTGATATGGATTCAGTATCGAATTTCGAAGATAAATAGTAAAATTAATTAAGGATTTTTATTTCCGGTTTTAGTGGTGTCACTTTCAGTTTTTCGAACATTTGTGGTACTAAATAAGTGTACTAAAAAGTGCAAAAATGTTGAATAGTTCAGGTGAAAATAAAGTGCACACATTACTTGCCACCATATAAAGACGTCTTCATAAATTGTTTGTTGATTTTTGACAATCTGAATGCTGGAACGAAATAAGGAGGTAAAGGTTGAACTTTCTGATACTTGTTGTTTGATCTAACCTTTTTTATCTTTGTTGGTTATCTAATTCTTCGAAGTATTTACCATCAGATAAATATTAATTATATGTTGTTGATAATGAATTTTTTATTTCATATCCGTCTGTTTTTCTAATTTCCGACGGCTGATCTGTTGATCTGCGTTTCATTAAACGCGGTATTGCCAATTTTCCCAATAAGGAACTGAAGACACTTGGAATTGTTGACAAATTTTGACTAATCTGCTTTTTATTGCTTGAATTCTCTGATGTCTCTTCTGATGCGTCATTATCTTTTTCCGTAAACTAATCAGGATGTTGCCTTTCCATTGAAGCAAAGCATTGATTTAGTAATATTTCTATTCTGTATTTGTGTTCGAGAAATATGTAATATTCGTGTTACGAACCTACTGTAAAATTCAACGAATCGGTTTTCTTTTCGTTTATTAGATTTAAGATTTAGAAATTGCATTTTTTTTTTTCGATTTGTACTTTCCTTATATACATAGTATACTGTATAAGGAAAGTATTGTGACGGGGTCGATTTTTTCAGTTATTTTTAAAACTTGTTTGAGTTTGAGATATTCATAGAATTTAACTTCCAATGTTGGGGCTCTGGTCCAGTATTATTATATTTTTAGACAGATCTGTCCAAGATTGTAGATTGCACATTAATGAGCCTCATGAGCAAATTTTTGACAACTGCCCCCTTTTGTGTTCAAAATGTGCAATTGTCTTAGTGTAACATAAATTGTATTACTTTCCTTTGTATACTTAATATAATGTATAAGGGAAGTATTGTGACAGGGTCGAAAATTCGAATTCGAATTTTCGACGAAAAAGCACGTTTCAAGCATCCCTGAACACAAATCAAACGTTTTTGAGGCGATGTGTGTGTGTGTGTCCGTGAGTCTGTGAATGCGACATCTCACGAATAAATGGATCGTTTCGAAAAATATTACAATCAGTGAATACTGGAACCCTGTTGATTCTAAAAACAATCGAATGTTTAAAACGATTTCCTCCTCATTTTGAAAAAAAAAAAGGACAAAAATGTGGGCTTCATTTCAAAATGTCGAAACATTTACAAAGAAAATATTCAAAATCCTACAATACAATGAATCTTACAATGCGAAGATCTACGGCACAATGTCTTTAACGTTGAATTGTACATTTGACTCTTTCTGCATATGACAACATGTAAAACTATTTCGAAGTGCCCGATTAACTTATATTTCATGAAATTTTAACTCGAATATGATCATCCGCAATAAGCAATATAGTCCATATATTAAAATATATTAATGATTAATTCATCAATTTGGCGTCATTTTCGTTAGTGTCATTTTTGCAGTGTTAACGATATTTTTGTCAATCTCGGGCAAAATATTGCCAGGTTGGCAATATTTCGCTAAATGAGCCACCAGGTTCACCAAATGTATCGCCCAGCGTTACATACAAACGTAGAGAAGAGCATTTATATATAAATGACTGTTGGAAAATTGTTGGGCTTCAAAATACAAAACTATTACACAAAGTATCTTCTCTCGTGAATGGAACGAACTAGATTCACGAGAACAATGTTAACACATTTATCGTATAATATTACATATGAAAAGTGAACATAATTCCCAGTAGTTAATGCTTTTTATTAGTGATTTTTTTTAATGAATGTATTTGAAAAAGTGTAATATCGCGAAAACCGTTCATGCTAGCATTCTAAAATTTGTGTTCATCGTTTTCTAATGAAAAATTACATAAGAAATGATTAATTACGTAACATTATTGAAAGTCCTGATTTTATGATAATTTTTAAAAAATTTCTTTTGAAAATCTGTGGGTCTTCCGTACATTTGATTGTATTTAAAATCAACAGGTTGCCATCATTTAGTGATTATAATTTTTGATTCAAATTTTGTTTGAAATGCTCTTTTGGTTCGTTAGATATCGTCTCCACACACACACACACACACACACACACACACACACACACACACACACACACACAGTACATACACAGACACCACCTTTAAAAACGATCGATCCAAGTTCAGGGATGCTTGAAACGTGCTGTTCCGTCGACCCATCACAATTATTTCCCTAAACATTATACTATGTATATAGGGAAAGTAATAGTAATAGACGATATTTTTTATGATGTCTGTATGATTATCTGTATGAGTAGCCACGAGATTTTGTGATCAAATTAAACAAATCGAATGAAATTTGGTACAATTATTTTAAACGATCAGATAGATAGATACCTATTGATTTTCAGATTATCCGGCAAACGGAATACCCTCTTTTTATTATTAGAAGATTACCAGTATTGCAAGATGAGTTTCAGAAATCTTTGCCAAAATGAAACAGATGACGTAATAAATTGAAAATATCAATAACTCCCGTAAGCCTCCCATACTAACAACGCATGAGTTTCTAAAATCTTTGTCAAAATTACAATAATTCCTGAATCAGTAATCCCGGAAAATATCAATAATAATAATGTTTAAACCTGAAGATCATAATTGATATAATCCAGTCGATTAAATTTATTTTATATACATATCTTTATTATTTTAATCGGAAAAAAATTAATAAAAATCGTCTGCCGCATAAATACATTGGATCTAAATCCCTTGCTAAGCGACATGATATCATTTTCTTCAAATAAATTGATGGAAAAATTTCGTCTGCATAATGCTATCTCTGTGGAAGGTTTAAATGTGGGTTTTTAACACTTTCCAACAGAGTTGAAAAGTGTTTATGACTTTGTTCATTCTGTCTGTCTGTCCGTCTGAATTTATTTTATACACATATCATTATTATTTTAATCGGAAAAAATTAATACAAAAAGATCAATCATGCATAAAGCATTGATTATGAAACACTTTCCAACTGCAATGCAATTTTATTTAAACATCTCTAAAATGCGATACATTCAGCGGTAATATTTTTAAAATTATCACAATACTACATTAATTTATTATATTTGAAAACTTCATAGGAAAAAAAATGACCTTTATTCAAATGACGTCATCGAAATATAAATCGCCTAGCTCTCTATGAAAAAACAGTAAATATTTTATTCATACACTTTTCTTCCATTCCTTTCATTCATCACAATGCTACAATAATTTATTTTACTTAAAAACTTATAACTATAGAGGTAAAATTCATTTAACTCTATACTTAAAACTTCATCGAAAAAGTCTGCTTTAAAATCGTCTGCTTCTCTATGTAAAATCAATGAATGCTTCATTCATATCAGCTATATTGCAGACTCCAGAACTAAATAATTTTGCGTTAAAGATATTCAGCAATTCTTATACAACTCATCTTACAGCTTGATGTGTTTACATTCTTCATACGTGAAAATTAGGCTTCGATGTAGAAATAATCAAAGTTTGATGATTATTTAACTCCAAAATATTGTAATTGCGTTGGCGCAGCATATAGATACACAGAAAAAAAAAAAAAAAAAAGCAGTTTTAGGACGGATGCAACACTAAATATAAATTAAAAAGAACTTTAAAAATCACGATTTTGACACAAGATGGATGCCCCGGCCGTCCAAATAGCTGCTCTTAGTCCTCAGGACGAGTCGGACGGTCTGGGTCTTCAACAAGATGGATGCCATATTTTATTTTAAAGTGGGTCACGTGATCCCTTCATATAATATGGGTGTAATTATTATTTTAATTTTTATTTAAAAAACTTCCGAATATATTTCGCTGAAATTTTTTTCATATATTTGAAATTTTATAATTTTTATAATTATTAAATTTTTTAATATAATTTTTTTATATATATGGAACAATTTGAATATTTCTTAAAATTTTCGAAGCAATTTGTGAATTTTAAATTTGCTTAAAAAGTGTTTGAAAAATTAGGTCCCGTAGTGTTCAACGTATTTCATTTTTTCAACCCGGGTTCAATCCAAAACTAATTGAGTGATATTATTCATTTACATTCCCATATGTCCCACAGACCGTCTCAACAACATACTAAAATTTCATTTTGATAAAGTCATTTTTACGACTGTTGTCGTGCGAACGGACAGACAGACAAATAGACTGAATGAACAAAGTCATAAACACTTTTCAACTATGTTGTAAAGTGTTGAAAGTGATAACAAGAAAGATCAAACATGCATAAGCATTGATTATGAAACACTTTCCAACTGAAATGCAATTTTATTTTAAAATTTCTAAAATGTGATACATTCAGTGGTGATATCTTTTACATTATCAGAGTACTACAGTAATTTATTATACTTAAATATTTAAAACTGTATCGAAATATAAATCATCTGATTCTCTATGCAAAATCAATGAATATTTCATTCATATAACTTGTATTCCAGACCCCAGAGTTAAATAATTTTGTGTGAAAAAAAATCAGCAATTCTTATGTAACTCACCTTACAATCGCTTGAGATATTTGCATGCTGTATAAGTTAAAATTAGGCTTCGTTGAAGAAATAATAAAAGTTTAGGGATCATTTAAAATCATAACTATTGTAATTGCGTAGGCACGGAATTTAGATCACAGATACACAGATAATATATATATGTGTGTGTGTGTGTATATATTCAAAGTATTGGAATCGTGCCGAAGATCGGAACTCGAATTTTAGAAGGATCCACACGTTTTTGGACTTCTAGAACACGAAAAAACTATTTTTAGGAAGACGTATGTGTGTGTAAGGGTATATCTGTGTATGTTTCTGTGTGACTGTGAGGATATTACATCCACTCTAATTGAAAAACTAATGGACCGAATTTCATAAAATTTGGTAGGTATGTTTTTTGTAGGAGACCCTGATGTTCATTAGATTATGGTACGATTCGTAATAAAAGAATCTGCCTTTGCGAAATGGCCGGCAGAAATTGCCTTTATCCACTCTAGCTAAAACTAATGGAACAAATTTAACAAAATTTGGTGTATAATATTTAATAACCTACAAGTGATTTATATACCAAAATTTGATATATAAATCATTTGTAGGTTATTCTAGTACGATTCAGGGAAAAGGAACGTGTTATTTTTGCGGAATGGCCCGCAAAAATCGTTAAATATAAAAATAAAAGACTACGTGTGCTGAATTATATCACTTAAATTCCTATTTTATGCGTGATTTTTGACAAAAAAAAAAAAAAAAAGACTAACCCCATTACTCTAGGACTAGCCATTCTTGAGATATTCTAGTTTTTTCGCGTTTTCGCTACGCCACCTTTGACCATAAGTTCAGCTATCAAATGAGAACCAAATTTAAGTTTAACGTGCAAATTCAATGTCATTTAAAATATTTATGGCTGTTATTTTGTGCAGATAAACTCAAATTATTATTGAAGAAATAAAGAGAACGTGAATATGAGTCTGCAGGGAAAGACATGTGCTGCCCACATCAGAATTTTTAACAATATTACAACAATGATTTATAGAAGTGAACGCGGATTATTTGCAGGCCATTTCGAAAAAAAATGTAAAGATCTATATTTAAAGATCCACCAAATTTTTGTAGAATAAAATGTTCAACAAATTTGTGTACCAAATTTTAACTCTCTAGGACGTAGGAAAGTGCATTAAAAATGCCATCAAATAAGTATATTATGAAAAGTTATATAAAATTAAAAAAAAATTGAAAAATTGTTATCTACCAAATTTATTTTAAAATGTGAAGCCTCTCTCATATACAAAATAATTAAACGCTTGGAAAGATATTTATTATATAATATATCTCTCTTTTCTTTCTGGAGGATATCCCAAAAGTCAGAATTTAATTGAATTTGTTTTTCTCCCTATATTAAATAATTTTTAATTAAAAAACTACCTAACATATCTTATTGAAATTTTTTTTATATATTTTATGGGATAATATGAATATTTCCTAAAAATTTCGAAGCAATTTGTGAATTTTAAATTTGCTTAAAAAATGTTTGAAAAATTAGGTCCCATAGGGTTCAATGTATTTCATTTTTTCAATCCGGGTTCAATAAAAAACTAATTGGGTGATATAATTTATTTATATTCCCATAGGTCCCACAGACCGTCTGAACAACATACTAAAATTTCATTTTGATAAAGTCAGTTTGACGGCAGTTATCGTGCTAACGGACAGACAGACAGACAGACAGAATGAACAAAGTCATAAACACTTTTCAACTATGTTGTAAAGTGTTAAAAAAGAAATATGTTAAATATTGTTTTGGGAATAGTCATTCTTTTTGTACTTTTTCTTTAAAAACGAATTATTTCATTTCTCGAAGTTACACACCGTTCCGAATCTAGAGGTTGGTGGTAGGGGAAGGAGGGTACGATCCCTGTGGATTCCTCCCCCACTGGGTTCCGGTCTAAATTGGGTGGCACTTCCCGACCGTCCAAACATTTACCTTACACCTTTCTGGTAGGTCGGACGGTCTGGGTTTCAACAACAACAACACCGTTCCGAATCTGAAGAGGGTTCATAATGCCCTCGTAACAATTCGCCTATTTTTATTAACACTTTACAACAAAGTTGAAAAGTGTTTATGACTTTGTTCATTCTGTCTGTCTGTCTGTCTGTCTGTCTGTCTGTCTGTCTGTCTGTCTGTCTGTCTGTCTGTCTGTCTGTCCGTTAGCACGATAACTGCCGTAAAAATGAGTTTATCAAAATGAAATTTTAGTATGTTGTTCAGACGGTCTGTAGGACCTATGGGAATATAAATAAATAATATCACCCAATTAGTTTTTTATTGAACCCGGGTTGAAAAAATGAAATACATTGAACCCTATGGGACCTAATTTTTCAAACATTTTTTAAGTAAATTTAAAATTCACGAATTGCTTCGAAATTTTTAGGAAATATTCACATTATCCCATAGAATATATAAAAAAAAATTCAGTAAAATATGTTAAGTAGTTTTTTAATTAAAAAAATTATTTAATATAGGGAAAAAAACAAAATCATTTAAATTCTGACTTTGGGATATCTTCCAGAAAGAAAAGAGAGAGATATTATATAATAAATATCTCTCCATTTGTTTAAACGTTTTGCATATGGGAGTGGCTTCATATTTTAAAATAAATTTGGTAGATAACAATTTTTCATTTTTTTTAAATTTTATATAACTCTTCATGATAAATTTAATTGATGGCATTTTAAATGCACTTTCCTACGTCCTAGAGAGTTAAAATTTGGTACACAGCTTAAATTTGTTGAACATTTTATTCGACAAAAATTTGATGGATCTTTAAATATAGATCATACATTTTTTTCGAAATGGCCTGCAAATAATCTCCGTTCACTTCTATAAATCATTGTTGTAATATTGTTAAAAATTCTGATGTGGACAGCACATGTCTTTCTCTGCAGACTCATATTCGTTCTCTTTATTTATTCAATGATAATTTGAGTTTATCTGCACAACATAAGCATTTTAAATGACATTGAATTTACACGTTAAACTTAAATTTGGTTCTCATTTGATAGCTGGACTTATTGTCAAAGGTGGCGTAGCGAAAACGCGAAAAAACTAGAATATCTCAAGAACGGCTAGTCCTAGAGTAATGGGGTTAGTCTTATTCTTTTTGTTGTCAAAAATCACATATAAAATAGGAATTTAATTGATATAATTGAGCACACGTAGTCTTTTATTTTTATATATAACGATTTTTGCTGGCCATTTCGCAAAAATAGCCCGTTCCTTTTTCCCGAATCGTAGTAGAATAACCTACAAATGATTTATATACAAAATTTTGTTAAATTTGGTATATAAATCACTTGTAGGTTATTGAAATATTATACTCCAAATTTTGTTAAATTTGGTTCATTAGTTTTTAGCTAGAGTGGATAAAGGCAATTTCTGCGGCCATTTCGCAAAGAAGGCAGATTCTTTTATTACGAATCGTTCTATAATCTAATGAACATCAGGATTTCCCACAAAAAACATACCTACCAAATTGTATGAAATTCGGTCCATTAGTTTTTCAATTAGAGTGGATGTAATATCCACACAGACACACAGAAACATACACAGATACACCCTTACACACACAGACGTCTTCCTAAAAGTAGTTTTTCGTGTTCTAGAAGTCCCAAAACGTGTAGATCCTTTGAAAATTCGAGTTCCGATCTTCGGCACGATTCCAATACTTTGAGTACATACACATACACATATATATTATCTGTGTATCTAAATTCCGTGCCTATGCAATTACAATAGTTGTGATTTTAAATGATCCCTAAACTTTTATTATTTCTTCAAGGAAGCCTAATTTTAACATATGCAGAATGCAAATATCTCAAGCGATTGTAAGATGAATTACATAAGAATTGCTGAATTTTTTTCACACAAAATTATTTAGCTCTGGAGTCTGGAATACAAGTTATATGAATGAAATATTCATTGATTTTGCATAAAGAATCAGATGATTTATATTTCGATACAGTTTTAAATATTTAAGTATAATAAATTACTGTAGTAGTGTGATAATGTAAAAGATATTACCACTGAATGAATCACATTTTAGAAATTTTTAAATGAAATTACATTTCAGTTGGAAAGTGTTTCATAATCAATGCTTATGCATGATTGATCTTTCTTGTTTTTAATTATTGTGGTCACCTAATTTTTTTGCTCCCCTCAAGGAAGTATATACTAGGAAGTTGGATATTCATTATTTATACAAAATATGTATGGCGTTGTTTTTTAATTGTTAAGAACCGTTCTCGAGATATTTGAGAATTTACTTTTCCACGGAGAGCGCAAAATCTGACAAACAAATTGAGCAAATCGAATGCAATTTCACACAATTGTTCCAATGGATAAGTGTCAGAAGCCCAATGATTTTATGGGTTAAATCAAAAGAATAAATCATAAAATTGGGATTCTGTAACCGTTGCCAAGATGGGAGATGAGGCAGGCAATCTTTCAGGACTTTTGGGACGGAAGGGGGGGGGGGGGCAAGTTTTCTATTTGCCCTATATAAATAGATATTGAAATGCTATCAAATAAATAGAAATTCTCCGGAGGGGGCTTCGCTCCCTCCAGATGTATACCTGAAAGAAACACTGGGGTGAGAGGTACAGTGCTATTTTTTTTTCCCGATTATGAAATAATCTACTTTTTCCACTAATGGGTGCTTCCGCCTGCTACTAGAGACTGACAAATTCAGTCTATTCAGTCAGCTAACTTTCACTTAACTGGTATTAAATTTCATGAGTACTTGTTTATGCATGCGATAAAAAGCGTTAAACGAATGGTGTTTATTATTTGCAATGGGACTGCTATTATAGATTTTTATATTTAGAAAACTTGATGAGTATTATGTTTCAGAATAATATTTGCTGAAATATACATAATTCTATGATATATTTGCATAACAATAATATACATTTATATGTCTTATGTCTGGTGTTTGTGAAGATTGGAATCTCCAAATATGAGAATGCTATTTTTATTTCCAGTATGGTTCACATGTAACTTTATAACTTTATTTGAGTGTGCCTGAAAATACACGCATTTCTCCATAATCTTTATGAATTTTGATTGCATTTTTTTTGGAAAGTTAATAAATATATTTTAGTGTTAAGCGTTTGTAGAAATCTCGAAGATTTTTATTCCAGTCATTTTCAGTCTAAATTTTTTGTAGTGGCGCCATCTCTGTTCACACTTTGTAAATAAAACTGAAATTTAATCCGAATCGTGAAACGGGAAAGTACATAAAACAACATTTTTTCCTTTAACTGCTGTTCTTGTGTACAACTTAAAAGTTAATCATTTCTGATTGAAAATATACGTTCATAACTGTACATAATACATTTTCACATAGAAAATAATTACTATGATTTGAAAAGTTCATTGACATTTTATGAACTTTTGTAAACTTTCAAGATTATATGATACGTAATAAATAAATTTTAAATCATAATTAACCGAATCAAATAAAAAAAATTACTATAGAAATTTTACTTACCTTTTTTACATCTTCTATGGGATTTTGAGCATGCACTTAGCTCTAGTTTATCAATACGTGAGGAAAGTTTTTAAAATCCATTTTGCATGTTTGTGTTGTGTAATATGCTTATATATCTTGCATAATATAAAAATATGTACGTAATTCCCTGTGTGTGTGTCGCGAGTAGTGGAAAATTGATGCTACGGACAGCCGTGAAATTCGGTGTAGGGGTAGTGGAGCTTCTAGTGATGTATCTCTGCGATATTTCTGTATAATTTGAATAGTTTAAAAGTTATGAGCCTTTAAAGTCAAACTTCGGCCGCAATTTCGCCATTTTTAATTCAAATTTATCGAACAGACGATCGGCTCTGAGCCTAGATTTTGGAGAATGTCTCTGACATTTAACGCATTAGAAGGATAAATAATAAAATATAATATTCTAGATAATAAAATATAATATTCTAACTTTTTGAATTTTGGAGGAATCGTTTTGATTTTTTAAATATTCCATTATTTTATCATTATAAATATTGCGCTCGAAAATATCTTCATTCAGACGAAAACCTTCGGAGATAGCAATTCATTCTTCAATTTTACTTATCTCGTTAAATGTTTTTTTTTTTTTTAATTACAGGTATTATAATTTATTATTGAAAACGTATTATTGATTTTAAGCAAATTTAGCATCCCCCCATTTGCATACGTTCAGTGTGTTTATTAGGGTGTATTGAAGGAGTTTATTTAGAACGTTTTACGCCCACGAATTGAAAATCCGGCGCCGCTATTTTCCGTCCCTTAGATGATACTATAAGTATGTAAAGTTTTTGTCTTCTAGGTTACCATGGTGCTTGTGGAGCGTCTGGAAAGACTTTTCGACAACCCCCTATTGTCGTCGCCCTCCGGAGGAATCGAAAATCGTTAGTTTCTGTTCGTGGATGATACTATAAGTGTGCAAAGCTTCATTCATCTATGGCTAGTGGAGGATCTGGACAGACTTTTTAAAAAAATAAACACAGTTTCTCTGGCCCCCTGGGATGGGAATCGAAAATCCTGCTCAGTTGGTTTTGTTCCGTGATCGATATTATAATTATGTAAATATTCAGGCTTCTTGGTCGTTGGGTTTTTTGGAAGAGTCTGGAAAGACAAAATCACGTTCGACATTTATATAGATTCCACAGAGCTCAAACCTAAAGTGTTTGACATTTTTTTTCAATTTTGCAACTTACACACGCTATTATGTATATTATAGTATAATGTAATTTCTTAAGTTTCAATTACTTTTCTGTACCGTTCATCTTTCAACAGGGCAGAACATGCATTATTATAATTAATATGCGTTATTATAATTTATCATGTTACACATGCAACTGTGAAAGCGATGTTTGAGATAACATCTAACTTATAGCAATGCATGGATATGGTACTGCGTCATGATGGTGCACCCATATGCGCTTGAATGCTTTTTTGGTTTTAAATTTTTTCAGATTAATGTCTGTCATAGTATGAAATAAAATTTTATTTATTTTTAAGGTTTCTTACCCTTTTAGCCACGCCTTAGTAGTATGAAAGTTCCACTAAGAACTTGTTGCTTGTTCGTTATTTTGAGTCCTAAGGCTTGTCGCATGGCCGGTATATAAATTGTTGGCGATCCCCTATATACTTTTCCTCCTTGTGATGTCTGTCAATGACCATTCCGCCCCCCCCCCCCCCCATACACACATTCGGGTGGTGTCCTCTCATCCTTGTTATTAAGCTGTAAGCTAGTACAGTAAGCTGTCTGTTTACTTGAGTCTGGTTTATGTGATGTAAAAGCTGCTGATGAAAATGTTTTAATTTTATTTATACTCCAAATTTTAAGAGTTAGTATCGACAAGATTCAAAACTCTCATTATAAAAATTGCTATTTATCACCTAGTATGACTTTAGGGGAATATGTAATAGCTAATTTTTAATATTCAATAGCCAAATATGGTCACACTGACACGTTCTGACGTAGACAGGTGAGGGGGGTACAGTGTTTCATTCAGGACCTTTTGGCCAGAGAGTTTTCTATTTGCCTTATATAAATATATCTAATAGTTGCCACAGAAATAGAAACTAGGTTAGCATGACATGTCTCGGGGGGGGGGGGATATACATCGGGAATACATCCTTCTTCCCCGTATATGTCTCACGTATGCCCGAAAGAAACACTGACGGGGGGGGGGGGGGGGGCGTTATAACTTCCCTCCCACTGGTTGAAAAATTACCTTAGTTCTCATATGAGTACAAAATTGGAAGACAAAATCAAGTACTCACCTCCAGGGTTGAAAAGCCCAATGGTTAAGGCACAGGGTTTGCAGTCGGACAACCCGAGTTCGATTCCCTATTCTGCCGAAACGGTTCACGTGGAGTGCAGGTGCTTTAAATATGTGGGCCCATGACTCTTTCCGAGAAGTTGGTGGTAGGGGAAGGAGGGTACGGTCCCTGTGAATGCTGTCCCCACTGGGTTCCGGTCTAAATTCGGTGGCACTGTCCCGGCAGTCCAAAATGATACGTTACACCTTCTGGTAGGTCCGACGGTCTGGGTCGAACAAACAGCGAAGTACTAACCTCCATTTAATCATCGACACTCCATCTGAGATTTTGGTCATGTCGATGCTGCCAAGGGTATGGCTAGACGTTACATTCTAGAAAAGCACGACCATCATCCGGCTAGTTAATCTTATCGAGCTGAACACTACGCTTGCGGGCACCCAGTGGTTCAGTGGTCAACGTGAAACCAAGAATCTATGGATTATCGAAATACTTTTTACACTAATGGCTGTATCTATATATACATAAGCTTATTATCAACTAGTTCTTATTACTTTTCCTACAATACATTGTAATGCATAGTGAATGCATTAGAATCGTGTCAAAAATTGCAACTCTAGTTTTCGTGTCTGCCTCTGTATGTTTGTATCCCCTCTTGCTTAAAAACTAATTGACCAAATTTCACAAAATGCGGTAGATAAGTCACTTGTGGGTGACCCTGCTGCTGATTAGATTCATGAAAATTCCCTGCTTTTTTTGCGATATGGCCCGTAAAAATCATCATAATCTGAAATAAAGGATTACATATGCTCAAATGTATCAATTGAACGCTTGTTTTATACCTAAATTTTGACGATAAAAAGAATAAGGTCAACCCCTTAAATTTAGGACTAATCATTCTCGAGATAGATTCTCTACAGTTTTTTTCTTTTTAATTTTGAGGTGCTGGAGACGTTTTTCACTATCAGATTGTGGATTAATAATGGATCAATTGTGGATCAATAACGGATTTTGTGGATCAATTGTGGATAAATATGGATTTTGTGGATCCATCCACGACATACACAAAAATGTGACGTACACAAAAATCATACAATGGTTTAACACTGCGTGTTAAACCATTGTATAATTTTCTGGATATTTAATAGTTGCTTTCTGTCGTTTTTGACGACATATTTATTGGTTAACCTGTAATTTATGACCTTATTTCATTTTGTATTTTATAATTAAATTATGTTTTTTAAATGTATCGTATTTAAAATGTAAAATGATTTATATGCAAATTGTATCTCGCGGTTGTGGCCTGTGTATTTAGGCGCATGTTTTCCACTTTTTAACACTTTAGTTGAAAAGTGTTTATGACTTTGTTTCACTTTGCACTGGTGAAGGGCATAATAATCTGCCCAGGTAGTGTAGTGGATAGCGTGTTCGGCTGCTGTCTTTCGAATCCCGAATAAGGCATGGAGGCTTGTGTGGCTACTGTAACTGGATTTCGATCTGTTGTTGCCACGTTAATTGAATTAAAAAAAAAATAATAATAATAATAATAATGAAAGCGCTATGGTTGTGAAATTTTGTGTACGTCGTGGATGGAGATTAATTAAAGACATTTAATAATAGCTAATTTTTGTATGTCTTTATGCTTTTAAGGGGACGGTGGACGTTGAAATGAGCAAAAATCGACTAAAAAAGTTTTAATATATAACATTATTTTATACATTTAACATTTGCTTACAGGTTAGGCAGCGTCAATTTCAAACGAAGACCCCCCCCCCAAAAAAAAAGCAGGTATTTGACATATCCTATCCCAAACAGTTCGACCCCCCTTTGCAGGCATTGGCGTCCATGGAAACCGCCGACAGAAACATTGCACCTGATGTTTCTGTCGGCGATTTCCATGGACGCCAATGCCTGCAAAGGGGGTCGAACTGTTTGGGATAGGGTATGTCAAATATCTGTCTTTTTGGGAGGTTCTTCGTTTGGGATGAACGCTGTCCCACCCGTAAGCAAAAGGTTGAATACATTTTTTTTCGAAACGGAATTTTCAAATGTTTTACATCTTTAAAATGCACCATGCGTCTTAATTTTTGTCTGAGATGCATGAAATTGAGCAAGAAGACACCTCTCATACTTTTTAATGAAACTGGGTATGCATTTTATAATTGGACTTTATTAAGGTAATTAAAAGTGAATAAGAACCTAATTAAATGATGAAAATTAAGTTTTAATGCAGAAAAATATTTTTAAAAAATTAACTTTCTGAGGGATTTAAAAATGAATACACAAATTTGTTCATAATGTGTTTTTGAGTGATCATAATGTAAAATATTAATCAAAACTGTGAACATGATACGCAAGGAGCATTTTCAAATTTTCGTTAAAAAAATTAAATTAAAAAAAATACAAAATCATAACAAAATTGAAAAAAAATTAATGGTATTGTATATAGTAATGTTAAGAGGAATATTTATACAAATTTTAAAGTTTCTAAGTCAATGAATAAATAAAAAATTTTTTAACTTCCACTGTGACCTTAAAGCGTTGATGATTTGACGTGTTTTCCATACAATTTTGTTAATTAACTTTTTTACTAGAAGTTCTGGCCTTATTAGATAAGCTATCAGTGAAATTCAACAAATTACTATTGAATATTAATCACCATAACACCCAATAGTAATTAGTATACAAATGTTTTAATAAATATCATTAATGTAATTAATAATAATTATGTTTATTAATATATTTTGCTCCTCGTGAAATATTCCTCATAACGGCATTGCCTGTATTTCTATTCAGAGACTTATGTGACTCGAAGCTGCAGTTCCGCAAATCGTTCCCGGTGGACCATTCCCCAGCTACGTGGAAATTCAATTCAGCAGACGAAATATTCATTCAAGCAGATAATTTCTCGTCTATCCTCATTTTAGTCACGGATTATAGTGTTGTGATTGAGATTTTATCACAATATTTCAATTTGTCTTTTACGAAGGGCTGTAAGAATTATTGTTAATAAGTATCTGTCAACTAAGTGCTTTTTAATTAAGAGATCATTTTAGAAATATGATGCACTTATTTATTACTTTCCCTAAAATACATAGTATATGTAAAGAGAAAGTATTCGTTTGAATTAATTACTCACTCCCAGTTGCGAAAATTTCGCAACGGTTTCAGCTATAGTGTCATTATTAATTTCTGTCATGAATTTGGTTTCAAACCCGCTCATTCTGATATTACCACTTTATTTAATCGTATTCGATCCTATAAATTTGGGAATTTTGATGACTTTAAAAGCTTTGCTGGGGTGTATGTCGTTCCCCTGTTATCCCCTGCTGGTGACTATAAATTTTACATTGGTAGTACAAAACGTACTGTTGGCATCCGTTTAGCAGAACATGCTCGCGACGTCTAATCTGGTAAACTTTCTCTCTTGCTTCAATATGTGGTTAATGATAAATTTTTTCCCGTTTTTGAAAAAACTTTCATTTTGGTTCGTTGTAACAATTCACGTAGTATTCTTCTTTATGAATCCCTGTTTATTTATATTTACCGTAAATCCATTTGTAATTTTGATCCTGTTCAAATTTTAAGTTATGCTTGGCGACTCATTCTCGACTCTATGCAATTCAAACCTCTTAAAAATTATTTATGACGTCATTCTCAGAAATATCATGCTTGACGTTTTCTAAAATTTGTATTAGTTCTTTTCTTGTAATAATTTAAAATTCGTAAGCGTTTAAACTTATTTTGTAATTTCCGTGTATATTTCTTGTATTATTTTTAGTAAGTTCATTTATCATTTTATATTTTATGCAAATTTGCTTTAAACTGGTCTCTATATATAAATATTCCACGTTTTTACTATTCGTGTAGCCACTGATGAAAGGCGTATATACGTCTGAAAGCGCTCTGGCAGTTTTTAATATATATTTTGTACGTCTTTTAGGATGTGTTAAATAAAAGACCTTTCGTTTTTTAAAACGTTTTGTCTTTAATTTTATCTATTGAATGCACACGTGATACCAATCTTGATTATAGTGTCATATTTAATTTCAACATTAATTACTACTGAGAAACCATAAATAATGTATTTAATGATATTTATTAAAATACTTTGAACCCTGTGAAACATTTGTGGTAACGTCACTGTCAGGTATTTTCATATCTGTTCAAATTATATGACGGAGTAGTATTCAAGTAGTAGTCTCCGAGAGTGTGACTAGAAGCGCTAACGCCTCAAATCGCTCCCAGTGGAAATTTATCCCCCCCCCCTCTCCTGCTACATGGAAATTTAGTTCAGCAGACAGCATATTTATTCAAGCAGACAATTTCTCATCTGTCCTTAATTCAATCACGGATTATAGTGTTGTGATTGAGATGTTATTACACTATTCCAATTTGTCTTCTTATTTTGCGAAGAATTATTAAGTACCTTTCAACTAAGTGCTTTTTAATTAAAAAATTGTCATTTTGGAAATATATTGGACTTATTTATTAATTTCTTTACAATACCTAGTAAAAGGAAAGTATTGTGATGAGTTCAAAAAATCGACACTCTGACTTCGGTATCTGCGCGTTTTCAGCATTACTGTATTTGAATTGACCATTTTTTCAGTTTTGTCTGTGTGACTGAGCACGATATTTCTCGAATAAATTGATAAAATTGGATAATATTTTGCATGATTATATCAATTGGTGAACGCTGGAGTAGTCCCCCCTCCCCCCACGGTGAAGAGGAAGAGAAGGAGTACAAATTTTCAAATGTTTTTCCGAAATTTAAAAATAATTACGTATAAATATAATTACGTTCTAAATATATAATTGCGTGTGAAAATGTTACAAAAATAGATATTTAATTGATTTTTTTTATTTAAAAGCGAATGGCATAATTTATAACACGCTATCATAAGATTTCTTATATTTTACTTTTTATCGGAAATAAAAAAAAATATGTAAAAAGTCACTTTTGTGAAATGAGTAAATACGAGTACTATGTAAATATTTTTTACCCGAAATGAATGGACACCTTTATTTAGAAATTATCTCCAGCTATTCTCGAGATATTATAAATTTGATCTCCCCCCCCCCCCCCCAGAGTGCTATAAATGTCTCCAAAATAGACCGAGCAAATCGAATAAAATTTGGTGGAATTTTCCCAACAGATACTTGTCAGAAGCCTATTGAGTATCGCAGAGCTCAAACCAGGAGAACACTTTCAACTTTTTCGAACACGTTTCTTTTTCGAAATAGAAAACCAATAATAGAAACATAATTTTGTTAAAATTCGTTTTTAAAATAGTCAATAGATATAATTTTTTATTTTGAAGAAAATGGCATAACTTACAGAACGATAACCTCGCCTTTCTTCACTATTGCATTTTCTGAGCTAAACTGTGGTAAATTTTAAATATTTTCACTGTTATCCAATGACAAAATGCTTTATGTATGTTCAACCAAAAATTAATGGATACTACTGTTTAGTAGTTACCGAAAAGACGTTCTTGAGATATTAGAAAAAAAATGTTATTTTGAAGAGAATGGCATAACATAACCGCGCCTTTCTTCGGCAAGATCGTACATCAAAAAAATCTTAGTTTTACATCTGTTTAAAATCTTAATTGCTAATTTTAGAAGTTGTTATCGTAAAAACATGATTTTTTCAAGGAATGCTTATAATACTGGTACAATCTTATTTTTCAAAATTCAAATCTCTATCTGTAAAATTCGGGATTTAAAATTTTTGAATTTTAAACCTTACTACTTAAGTACCATCCGTCTGGAATTCCGGCTTCGCGAGCAAGCCGCCGTGCCTCTAATGAAATCCGAGCCGCATTTTTTTCCCATGCGTTTTATGGTGTTTTCAGCGATTGCAAAGGAAAATCGAACCTATAAAATAACTACAATATTTATTCGAAATTAAAAAAATAAAATAAAAAACTCCGAGGTGCTTGGGTATCAGGTCCTGAAGTATCTGTGTACCAAATTTCATGGTTGTACGACGCTTAGATTTCACAAACATACGAATTCAAAGTTTTGAGTTACCTACGCATTACCTTCTTGTTTGCCAGGGGTTGAAGAGATATTAATAAAATATCTGATGTGGCGGCGCATGACTTTTCTTATATAATGCAATGAATTGACATCTTTCACTGTCAAAAAGTGATGCGCATGATCTAAGGCACAATGCTTTTAACTTTAAATTGTACATTTGGTGCTTTTTTTGGCGTACAACATGTAAAACTATTTCGAAGTACATAGTTCATGTATTTCGCGCAACTTTTAATTGAAAATTATCAATATTGATAGCATCCGCAAAAAGCAATGTAGTCTATATATTAAAATATTTACAATATTTTCGTCAATCTGGGGGGCGAACTATTTCCAAGTTCGTCAAATTGATCGTCAAATTGACATACAAAGCTTTTCTTTTTTTAAATGATTATTGACTAATTGTTACGTGTTAAAATATAAAACTATTACCCAAAGCCTCTTCTCTCGTGAATGAAACTAACTAGACCCACCAGAATAATGTTAACAAATGTATCGCAGAATATTACGTTTGAAATGTAAACATATTTCACAATAGTTATACTTTTTCATTTTATGTAACTTTTTTGATAAATTTATTCGAAAATGAATCATTTCGGGAACGGTTCATTCTAGCGATCTAAAGTTTGCATTCTCTTTCTAATTAAAAATATTGCATAAGAAATAATCATTTACATAAGGTTTGACTTTTTCGAAAATTTGAAGGTTTTCCGAACATTTGATTGCGTTTAAAATTAAATGGGTTCATATAATTTTACAATCAGTAATATTACAATCAGTTAATCATATAATATTACAATCAGTTAATACTGATTACAAATATTACAATCAGTATTAACTGATTGTAATATTTGTATCAAATTTTGTTCGAAATGCTCTATTCGTTTTTGAGAGATCGCTTCAACTGTTTCCCTCCCTCTCTCTCTCTCTCTCTTTCTCTCTCACACACGTGCACACACACAGACACACACACACAGGCACACACACGCTCGCGCGCGCGCACACATACACACACATGCACTTTATTTGAAGAAAATGTTATCATGTTGCTTCGCAACGAAATAATATCAAATTCGTTTATATACGCAGACGATTTTCATTAAATTCATCCGATTTAAATAATAAAGAAATATATATAACAAGAAAGATCAATCATACATAAAGCATTGATTATGAAACACTTTCCAACTTCAATGCAATTTTATTTAAAGATGTCTAAAATGCAATACATTCCTCGGTAATATTTTTAAAATTATCACAATACTACAATAATTTATTATATTTCAAAATTTTATCGAAAACAAATGAACTTTATTCAAATGACGTCATCGAAATATAAATCGCCTGGCTCTCTCTATAAAAGCAGCATTTCATTCATATTTTTTTTCCATTCATCACAATACTATAATAATTTATTTTATTTAAAAACTTAAAACCATGGAGGTACAAGTAATTTAACTATATGCTTAAAACTTCTTCGAAAAAATCGTCTTCTTCTCTGTGTAAAATCAATGAATGTTTTATTCATATCAGCTATGCAGACTCCATGAGCTAAATAATTTTGCGCTAAAGAAATGCAGCATTTCTTATACAACTCATTCTACATCTTTTGGTGTTTACGTTAACCATAAGTGAAAATTAGGTTTCGTTGTAGAAATAATCAAAGTTTGATGATCATTTAAACTCAAATATATTGTAATTGCGTCGTTTTAGTATGTAGATGCACAGAATTTAGGCAAAAATTAAGCGGTTTTAGGACGGATACAACACTAAATATGAATTAAAAAGAACTTTAAAAATCACGATTTTGACACAAGATGGATGCCATATTTTATTTTGAAGTGGGTCACGTGATCTTTTCATATGATGGTCACGTGATCTCTCTTCACATAAAGAGTGTAATTATTATTTTAATTTCTATTTAATAAACTACTGAATATACTTTGCTGAAATTTTTTTTATATATTTTATGGCATAATTTAAATATTTCCTAAAGCGTTCGAAGCAATTTGTGAATTTTAAATTCGCTTAAAAAATGTTTGAAAAATTAGGTCCCATAGGGTTCAATGTATTTCATTTTTTCAACCCGGGTTCAATCCTAAACTAATTGACTGATATTATTCATTTATATATTTTTTTATATTATTTCCGAATGTGGTTATGATTGTTGAAATGGGGTAAAAATGGTCCACTGTTTCAAAGCCTTCGTTTTGACGTATATCGACCAAACTTCATATTTTTGTAAATTGCATTACAACCGAGATAAACAGTATTTGATGACCAGTATAATTTAGAATACTATTAGAATTTTTATATATTTTAAATCACGAGCTAGGTATATCTGCTTGTACTGTATATTCTAGGGTAAGTTAGGTATTCCCCACTTTGCGTATTATCTTTACATGTAACAATTTTCTGCGAAGTAAATGAGTTTATGTAGATTCAAGAACAGGTTGACTAGCTTAACAGACCTTATTTGAAACCGAGAACAATAATATATTTTTTAAACTTCAAATTCTTAAATTTAAACAGATCAGTAACAATTTACTCGCTATTTTTTCAGGAAACACTTTTGTGAGAGAAGCAATGCGGAAGTTATTGCCAATTGAATTTCCGAATGGGGTGGTGGTGGTGGTGGTGTGTGTGTGTGTGGAGGGGGTTACAGTACTGAACTAATGTTAGCTTTCCACCAATGGATAATACTCCCCATCCCCACCCCCGTCCTCACCTCATCCTCACCCAATCGCACACTTAAATGTTTAAATGTACTTCATCCCATGAGAAAAAACACTATAATGAAATAATTATAGTATAAGGTGGAATGCATTAACTTTTACAAAATAAAGAAAAATTATAACTTCAAATATCACTCCTATAGGGACTTTAACGTATATGCATTCTTTTCAATACTCTAAATACGGTATTAAAGAGAATTATGAATGTTTGCTTTATCTACAATGCCACCTGACATTTGTGGCTAAACCACTTATAATGGGCGGGAGTAACCCAGTGGTTATGGCGATAGTATCGGACGAGAAAGGACTCAGTTCGATTATCAGCGCCGTCTGAAACTATCACCGTGTCCATACGGTGCATTAGAAAAATAAATCCGTAGGTCCGAAAGTACAGTGCCTAGAATACCAGTCACTATACCGAAAGTTCTTCCTAAGGGTGATGGGCCAGGGGAAGGAGCATACAGTCCCGGTGGTTGACATCCCCATTCTGTTCCGGTCTAAATTGGATGGCTAAAGGGCGCACTGTGTCCGTCCCTTGTAGTGAACCGGAGCAACATGGCATGACGTCAAAATGGTTCAAGATTTGGCCACTAAATAGGCTAATAATTTAATTATCAAGTTCCTGGTCTTTGAAGAAAAACTTATTAAATTGAAAAGAAGCTTAATAAAAATAATAAACCTATAAAGTAATAATAACAATATATAAATTTCAATAAATACAAGTGTCATTAAAACTATAAACAAAATAATATTGTAATACAACAATTATCTATGCCAAATTGTGACACACGTTTTCTTAGACCTTTCTGGTAGGTCGGACGGTCTGGGTTTCAACAACAACAACAACAACACGTTTTCTTAGTGCGATTGTCGTTGTAACAGCTGTTGCATATTAAAGAGCGCATAATAAACGCCAAACCGGTCCATGGATCCTATTATCAGCAATGAGAGCGCGATCCTATATATTTGAAGTATAAAGGGCTTAAATTATAATAAATTATTAAAGCCTCCCGTTTTACAATTAAAATACAAATATAGTGATAAAAGTAGTAATGAGCCACCTCAAATATATTCCTTCACATAAAAAACAGACCCTATACAAACTTTTAGCAATTTTGTGCATTGTAGTAGGATTTAGCGAAATAAATATTTTGCCAAGGACTCTCTTTTCATCTGACAGAAAGGTATTTAGTCGACGTCTTTGGTTCGGTGTGCACCTGCTTGTAACTTTTTTTAGTCCTTGTGCTTAAAGGATTCCAAGTTTGTCATCGGGGCTGATAAGGCCATAGCCGAAATCTAAACTTAAGCGAATGAAAAATGAAAGTAAATCCTAAATAAGTTCTTTTGCAAACTCCAAATCCCCGCTTCACCTCTGTTCTGGCAGCACCAGGTATTTTTAACCGGAGAATAAAATCCGAAATTAATCACTTTTTAGAGCTATCGGCATCTGCTGTCTTTCCGGATAAAATCCCGCTTAAAAATGGTGTTCTCGTATCGTAAGAATGTTTTAACGCACGAGTTAATGTTGTCTAACTTTAAGAAGGGTGCTTAGAAGGATAATTCTGCGATACTTTTAATTCTTTTGAATTCTCTGAATAATTCGCCCGATTTAAATTGAATGGAGGAATTGGTTTTGTATTTTTATGGGCGTTATTTCGATTTAGTCTGTTGACCGTGATACGATTGTTTCGTCTTTTTCGAAGCTGAGCCAAAGATAAAATCGCTCCAGTGTAAAATTAAACGCAGAATTTCAATTCGCTTCAAGATGAAATTATGTATTTATACTTGAGAGTTTTCAAAACTTATAGTCTGTTTAATAATATGGAAAATATTGAAGTGAATTAAAATGGGTGACAAATTAAAAATTCAAACAGAATATTTTATTGCTTTTCAAATTACAATATATAACGTCTTCCGAAAAAGGAAAAAAAATATATCATTCCGAATATATTTTGACTGTTAAATAATTTGTAAAAGTACTCTTATTACTTTCTTCGCGCTGAGCTAAGAGAAAAGTATGATAGTGATTGTTACTTGCACCACTTTTCTTAATAGATTTTTTAAAACTTTTATTTAACTCGTCATGACCAATGTATGGTGTTTGTCTGTTTCATCTTCTTTGAAGGCATTGTTAACATACCTTCTTACGCAGCTTAGTCTAATAGAACATTTAATCTAATAAATATTTGTCGGATCTTCGAAAAATAGAACCGGCACTTTTTAGCGAAATGGCTCACAAAATCCCATTGTTGTAAGATAGTTAAAAAAAAAGAAATCCAATATTCATCTTCGTTTCTCTCTCTCTCTTTCTATATATATATATATATATATGTATATATATATATATATATAATAAAAAAAGTTAAAAAATCCAATGAAAGAATAGAGAAAATTTTCAACTTAAAAACCCCAACATTACAAAATGCCTTACAGATAAAAGTATCAAACAGAGAATTATCAATCAAATGGAAAATATAAATGCAAACCTCTAGTCATCAATCTGAAAACAATCAAAAAACATCAATGGAAAGGAATCGATAAAATAATATCAAATAAAATACAGGCATATATACATACACATACACACACACATATATATATATAGTGGCTAACAAAAAAAATTATAATTATTTATTAATTATATAAATAAATAAATATGAAAAATCATAAAATAAGCTAAAAAAAAATTAGAAAAATTCAAAAAATCGGAAAGTAAGATACATTAATATTAATGTTTTGAATTTTATTTTTGCTAAAAAATTGTAAGTTTTGCCAGTTTGAGTAATTGTAAGTTTAGCCAGTTTGTTGTAAGTTTAGCCAGCTCGTGCCTCGAACATTCCTGTTAACGTTGAGCTTATAAGGGTGAAGGCCGTACAGTTGTCAAAGAGTTTTGAAGTGGAAAACTTTTCTACATCACATGGATGGATTGAAAAATTCAAAAATAGGCATGGCTTGACTACTTTAGTAAACGGATACGAACCGAAAAACATCTACAATTGTGACGAAATTGATCTTTTTTATAAAACGATGCCCGACAGAACCTTAACATTCAAGGGAGAACCATGCCATGGTGGGAAAAAAATGTAAAGAAAGACTAACTGTCTTGCTGTGTTGCAACGACGATGGTTCGGAAAAATTCCCGCCATTGGTCATTGACAAATCAAACAAACCTCGCTGCTTTAAGAACGTGAAGAAGCTTCCTTGCGACTATACTAGCAACAAAATGGCGTGGATGACTTCGCGCATTTTCTTGGATTTCCTTCATAAATTCGACAGGAAAATGGAAAAAGAAAAATGGAACGTTCTCTTATTCATGGATCAGTGTCCTGCTCACGCACAAGATCTTCCAACTTTCAACAACATGAAAGTTGTGTTTTTTCCTGCGAATTGCACGAGCAACATTCAACCTTTGGATCTGAGTGTGTCATTCGTTGTGTTGTTGTTGTTGTTGTTGAAACCCAGACCGTCCGACCTACCAGAAAGGTATCATTCGTTGTGTGAAAGTGCACTACAGAACAACTTCTGGCTGCTTTAGAAACAGAACGTGCAACGAAAGACGAATTGAAGCAAGTTACCGTCCTTGTGCAATTCATATTTTGTGCTCATCATGAAGAAACATCACTGACAAGTGTATTAAAAGATGCTTTAAGAAAGCAGGATTTCCGTTACCAGCAGAAAATGAATGTGAGAAGCCTGAAAATGAAAGTGAAAATTGTGAAAATGACATAAACGAAGACGATTGGCATACTGTATCTGGTGGACTCGCTACGT
Organism: Amaurobius ferox; assembly: GCA_951213105.1. NCBI lineage: Eukaryota > Metazoa > Arthropoda > Arachnida > Araneae > Amaurobiidae > Amaurobius > Amaurobius ferox. The sequence continues at coordinate 142,970,500 of OX578141.1, read as the reverse complement.
GTACTTTCAACGAATTCGTTGATGTAGATGAAAATTTAATCACAGCTCAATTGTGGGAAATTGGAGACATTGCAGCTGAAATAAATGGTGGTGACAAAGATGAAGAGGTGGACGACGATGATGAAGAAAATGCGGCAAAAGTTCCTCCAACTCACACAGTATATAAAAACAATTTAAAATGTGAATTTTATATAACCTTTTTTAGATTTTGTAAAAAATATATTTTATACAGTTTCTTATATTTGTGAAGTCTTGATAAAAATTTAATTTGAGTTTTAGGTTTACTGTAATGATAAATCCTTCCAGGGGTAAAAGTCTGTCGTAAGACGTTGATAAAACATTAATTCACAAAACACAGCTAAAAAATCACAGAATGCAACTTAAAAATTGCAAATTAAATCTTTTCACAGAACATAAACAATCGCATCTATAATAACATTTACTTACACTAAGTAATTCATCAGATGGACAGTGATTTGCTTGAAAACGTGGTCTGAAGGCATTTCGTTCCCAAGGTAGTATGTAGTCTAGTCAGGGTCAAGAAAGCTGGTATGACCATTTGTGTAAGACAAGCAAAATAGATCATGCAGTCGTTGCTTACGATACGTGCATGAGGCTTGTGAACGAAATGCTAAAAAATCCAACATCGAAAGATTCATATGCCCTTTTTGCATGGAGACGAAGACTTTTTCTCTCAGTTTCTTTTTATGAATTAACTAACAAAGGTGTTCTCCTAGAGCTAAAAGTAGTTTTACAAAAGTTTCTATAGTGTGGTTTTCTTTCAAGTCCTTGAAAGTACCTTTAAAAGCGATTTCAATATGTGGACCACCTTTGGTTCATCTGCACCCCAAGGTGGTCTACAGGCTATCATTCTTTTTATTGCATTTAAAAGGATTGAACAAGATTTCTGAAAGAAATATACCAGGTGCATGCCAAAGATAAAAACAAAATTTTGAAGAAAAAAATTTTGGCAACTTACACCTCGTCAGCAAATTAATAAAAATTCCAAAAGTTTACCTATGGTCACCATTGGCTCACATACCTTATGTTATACGAATATTTCCAATTTATTGGAAATATCTCTTGCTGGTATTGTTAAAGAAATATCTTTAACAATACCAGAGAGATAGCAAGAGACATTTCAATAGCAAGAGACATTTCAATAGCAAGAGACATTTCATAAGATGTAATTTCATAAGATGTAATTGCAACTTTGCATTTTTTGTAAATTTTAGACGAATATCCCCATCCAATTTTTTTTTCAAATACGTAACTGAATCTTGTACCGTATAAACATTGTATAAAATGCATGCATTCTACACTCTAAATCCTACACATAAATTTATTTCTAAATATTAATTTGAAGAATGAATAATCAGATAATAACTATGTATGAGATATTGTATAAGTTTACATTCCTTAGACTTATTTCAAATGATCAATATGAGTGCAATAATTTAAGTTCTTAAATAAATGCCCTTTAATAGTAATATCTTGTAATTAGAAAAAATGTAATAAATAAATTATGTAAAAATGTGCTATTGAGTACAAATTCAATAACATTTGCGTAGTCAGATCAATAAGTTATCCAATCAGTGAAATACAACTAAAGCATTTGATAAAATTCTTCATTTTCTCCCTATTCGAAGTTCGTAAAATAACATATCAATATTCATCATTTGATTAATTGCAATTTATCTCTAATACAAATGCTTTCTGTATTATCCGTAAATAATCCGAAGCAAATATATTTAACAAAGCCCTTGAAGCATAATATATTTAATGCCATTTTGATAAATGATCGAACGGTTAACAACTTCGGTATCTGGTTAACGGAAAACATTTCATTTGTGCTCGAATTTCACAGTGAACTTTAGCCGTACTTCAGTCGGGTTTGAACCCAGTCGACCCTTACCGTTAGAAAAAAAAATGTCAGTTTGCAATCCGACCCGCAACAAAGAAAATTTTTGACCCGCAATCTAACTCGCTGTGCGCGGCTCGAATGCCGATTTGCAACCTTCAATGAAATTATATTTCAAAATTTTATTTAGAAGTCTTCTAGCGCATATGCACAATTTTCTGCTATTTACAGTTTGTAACCACCGTTCATGCATTTATCCAGTTACCCTCATAAAATTGTTCAATAAGGTATCTTATTACATTTAAAAGTAATTAAAGATATATGTTCAACCGTAAATATATTACATTCTCAATAAGCCGAGTAATTTCCATTATATGTTTAATGCTTTGGATCATTTACTGTTTTGGTGTTTTTTCTATGATTGTTTGGTATTAGTTATTAATCCATTTTTAATATATATATATATATATATATATATATATATATACTATATATACTATATATATATATATATATATATACTATATATATATATATATATATATATATATATATATATATATATATACTATATATATATATATATACTATATATATATATATATATATATACTATATACATATATATATATATATATATATATATATATATATACATCTCTGTGTGTGTGTGTGCGTTTGTGTGCGTGTGTGTGTAAAAATATAATGGAAAATAACTTTTGCGATTGTACTCGCAACCCGACCCGCAATTAGGAAAGTAAAGTAAACCGACCCGCAGTTAGGAAAGTAAAATAAACCGACCCGTAGTTAGGAAAGTAAAGTAAACCGACCCGCAGTTAGGAAAGTAAAGTAAACCGATCCGCAGTTAGGAAAGTAAAGTAAACCGACTCGCAGTTTGGAAAGTAAAGTAAACCGATCCGCAGTTAGGAAAGTAAAGTAAACCGACCCGCAGTTAGGAAAGTAAAGTAAACCGATCCGCAGTTAGGAAAGTAAAGTAAACCGACTCGCAGTTAGGAAAGTAAAGTAAACCGACCCGCAGTTAGGAAAGTAATGTAAACCGACCCGCAACTTTATATGTAAAGAAACCTGACCTGAAACCGACCAATAAAGCGATTAACTAGCGGGTACCCAACCCGATACTGAGATTTATTTTAGAACTTAGCTGAATGTTATTTCCCCATTTTTGTCCTGGATGAAATTCGATTAACAGGGTATACATTTTCAATTAATAAGGTATAAATTTTAGAAACTGATTAACTAATTAAATCTGCTATCACTAATTTTGATAAGCATTTCTGTCAGCATGTCATAAAAAGGAATTCGCCTTTCATAGGGTGTTCAGAATAAAATCTAATTCTGTACCGGAATTGGGGAAATGTATCAATACGCGTTTCAAATTTGGCGTTAAAAAGGCTGGAACCATATACATTAGGGATTTTTGAGTCGCTGACGCCATATCATACACAAGTATATGCTATATGAGTAGACAAAAGAAAGTATAATTACTGTAGAATTTTAAGATGCAAATAATTAAATTTAATGCTGTTGAAATGATGCAATTAATTATATTTAATGTTGATTGATTTAAATTGAATTCTGTCAATGTTGAACGGATAAACACCAAATTATCATTATTATGCAATTAAGTTGTTGTCAATATAAAAGGGAAAATTGAAATTTACTAGTCTACGAGAAATATCTCCTGAACTACGTGATCGATTTTTTAAGCAATAAGGTCAATGAGTTAAAAATTATATCAAAAAATTCAATCGTGTCTGTTCTTAAATATTTAGTTATAATTTTTATTTTCTGATATTGCGAGTAACGGGAAATAAAAACCTGTTTTTGTCTGTCTGTAAATTCGAACATATCGTCAAAATTGCAGAAATGCTGCTAAATTAACGACAATAACGCCAAATTGATGCATTAATTCTTAAAATATTTTAATATATGAACGATATGGTTTATTGCGGATGCTATCAATATTGATAATTGTCAATTAAGATTTGCGCGAAATATAAGTTAATGGGTACTTCCAATTAGTTTTACATCCAGAAAAACGCCAAATGCACAATTCAACATAAACCATAGAATCTTATACATCCTTTTTTCACTGTGAAAGAAGTAAATTCATTGCATTATATAAGGAAGGGCATGTGTTCCCCATATCAATTTTTTAAAATTTATATTAGGAAAGAAACGAGCTATTTTGATAACTTTGATCATTTTTACATCCTCTTTACTTGGAGTTCTACAAAAACTATTAGTTTGCTTTAACTATGCCCTTGTTCAGTAAGTATATTTTAATTTATAATACGTTTCTATCTATATGGGCGATTCTACAGAAATGGGAATATTTGCGTACTATAGTGATCGTTTTTTCATAGAGATTTTAATATGCTGAGCAGCTTATTTTGTACTATTATGCTGGCCTTCTAATATCTCTAAACATATATATCTCAAAACATATTCTAATATTTAATATCTCTATTCTGATACTGAAAATAAATAATAATAATTTAATAAAATGCTATCCATATGGCCTGTCCCATACCTATATTTTGCCCATACTGGTGGATTTATCTTAAAAATAAAAATTTGCTTCCTTTTCAATTTTTTTTAGCCAATGAATACGTATGCGTGAAGAATGTTAATTACTAAAAAATAAAATAAAACAAAAATATCACGCAAAAAAATGAATGTAAAGTTTGTCCCAAGGATTTTTGCTCATCTATGGTTGAAAAGTAAGGAATATTTTCTCCAAGAAAGAGAAATTTGTTGAACTGGTAACATATGCGTAAAAAAAGCATTGCAGTTTGTTGTTATAGAATGGAATTGCATTTTGCTGTTTTTCAAAGATTTTGTGAATAGCTATGGATTTTACTTCATTTTCAACATAAGTGTTTTTTATTCCTTATCATTAACATACCTATAGAAAGCATGTAAAAAATGAATATAAATAAACTTTGATTACGCACTTTTATTAACCTTCCACTTGATGGTACTTGACTGATGTTAAGCCTAAAAAGCTTCAAGAATGGATTGTTGAGAACCACTAATCCTTTACTTTGTCATCCACATGCCGAATTTTTCATAGCATCCACATGCCTTTTTGCACAATATGGAGCATGTTAATGACTTACAATCCATGTGAGTGACGAATGCAGGTTAGTATTGTGCAGAATGCTGTTAATGAGTAGGATTATTATTAGTAGGCATTCTTATCAACATGTTGCTTTGATTCAAAATTAGTATAATAATTCTGGCTGTAAATTATTTGCAAATCATGTCTTATCATTTATATGCTCGTAAACGTCATTAATATTATGTCATTCACATGACTAAAAATATACAAATAGAGAAATACGAAGAAATACAAATATATTTAAGAAAAATATTATAAGAATATTAAGAAAAATATATATAAGAATATTTAAGCTCTGCTGGTGCCTCATTATAATTAAGTACTCTTAAAAGTATGTTAGTGTGTTTTATCAGACTTTTAAAACAAACTTAAATTTCTGAATTTTAGATATTCCAAATATTTTCGTATTTGTAGAATCGCCCATATCAAGTTTTAAAACAAAAACTATTTTACTGTTTATAAAATTTTTGTACCATAATTTATTGAATTCGTTTCACTTTTTCAATTGTAAATTGTCTAGTTTAGAGTTAGAGTTAAGACAGTTTTTCACAGGAAGATCAACATTGCCTTGCTCGAATACGTAAAGTTTCTTACATAACAAAACCTTAAAGAATTTCTGTCTGCATTCTATTCTATCTATATTTTTGAAAATTGAAAAGATGCTCCTTCTTAAAATACTAAGCTTCTAGTTTACTTTTAAAAAATTGAAGATTTCTTAGCTAGTGTGGAATGGTTGTTGAAAAAACTTGCAAAATCTTTCTAAAATGAACAAATGAACATGCTTCTGATGTGGTATTTTGTAGGATTGGCCTCACCCAGCAATTCGTTTTGTCTGTGAAGAGAAAATGGGCGTATCACCCTATTATATATATATATATATATATATATATATACATATATATATATATATATATATACATATATATATATATATACATATATATATATATATATATACATATATATATATATATATATGTATATATATATATATATATATATATATATGTATATATATATATATATATATATATATATATATATATATACAGTACAAGGGGTAGATATATTTTCATTATATGTTCATTATATTCTTTTGATATTACTTTGTATCCTCATTTCAATAATTAGCCACAAGCTGGTGTAAAAGAATATTTTATATTCATGATTGATTTATTTGTGTATTTGATCCACTTTGTATTTTCTTCTACGTCGGGCCATGTACATTATTTCTGTAATACATTTTACAGTTGTGTACACAGAAACGAAGAATCAGCATTAATGAAACATGTATGGCTCTTGATAACGTAAATAGTTTCAGAAATGCTTTTCATATTCATTTTATTCTTTTAATATTCACTATATTCCATTTATTCAATTTCCAAAATTCTTGGGAGCTATGAAAGGCCTAGCTCATCGTGCTACACTTGGTTTCTGATTTGCAATTTTTCACCTTTACCTTCAGTTTACAAGCAATTTACTTTGGTATTTCTCGGGTATATATATATTACAAGTAATCATAAAAATCTTCAATTATATATATATATATATATATATATATATATATATTTAAGAATTTTAATTTACTTGTATTATAAATACCAGAGATTGATTATTTATTGAAAATGGTCTGTAGAGTAAATGTGAAAATAAAATGGTCTGAAGTGAAAATTTGAAATCAAATTTGACTCTACGACAAACTTGAAAAAATTATATATAAAACAGGTATTAAATAGGTATGAAATACCCCTCTTTCCCTGTTCCATATATAAAGTAAGCAATTGAAAAAAGAATTACATATTGTGAAAGATTGGTGAATAGAATCCCTTAACTACACCCTAAGATTAAAATTTATTTTAAGTGTTATAAATCATATATGTAATACAGGTACTTAGGTACTAATCCCCTTGTTCCTTGTATGGTGTAAAATATGAAAAGTTTCAAACAGAAAAAATTGCAGATATAGCTAGTCTTTTCTGGCTTCTCAAATTTTTTTTATATATATAAAAATGAATATAATTCAAAAAAGTGAAAAGCATTTCCGAAACCATGTACGTTATAAAGGGCCATATTTTGTTCGGTAATGCTGAAATTCTACGTTTTTGTGTGCATAACTGTAAATTGTATTACAGAAATTATATATGTATGTATATATATATATATATATGTGTGTGTGTGTGTGTGTGAAAATCAAAAGGTAGTTGGTTGAATTCAGAAGTAAATAATGAATGTAAATGTAGAATTAAAGATGTAATAGAAGTCGTTATGTAGAAATCAGAATATAAAACACAATATAATACAGAATATAAAACTTTTATCATGATATTGCGCAAAGCAGCTAATAATATAATGGATTTATAAATAAAAATTGAAAGATTTTAACCGAAAACTATGCATAAACTACTGTATGTACAAAAAAACCGATCGCTAGCATATCTGTTACAAATGAGTAACTATAGACCAAGACTAAGGATAAAGATAGAAGGTAACAAATCTCTACAATGGAAAGGGGGATGAGAAGAATATTAGGATACAAAAATCACAATTAAAAAGTATATATAAATCTAAATAAAAATGAAAAAGAAAACACGGCAAAAATGAGAAAAGGCAATAATAATTAGCTCAAGATAAAAGATTAAGACATAGAGAACAATCAAATGAAACTACACAAAATATGGCGGTTAGTTCGAAATTGCATTCTCATCAGGACAGCCATACAATTCGAAGTTAATCAGATAGAATAGCCAGTTTCTGACAATGGCGATAGCATTTAACTATAGACACCATTGGAACTGTCTACTGGCTAGTAGAAGGAGAAAAATAAATCAATTGAATTACAAATCAGAAAAATAAAACCTCCTCGAACAGAAATATTAACTCACAAGCATTGCTACCACGTGTAGGTTGAACAAGCGGCTGAGCGTTTCACCTCACTTCGTCAATGCGAGTGGGCACCGGAATGAATACATTTGAACGAAACATAATATGTATGGAGTCTTTCAAAAATAGTAATCAGTATAGGACTCAGGACAAGTGGAAAATAGTTTTTCGAAAATAGTAAACAGTATTAGACTCAGTCCAAGTGGTAAGTTAGGTGATAAGAATGGGTGAATTCTCAAAAATGAGTTATCCAATCAAAGTTAAATAATGCATGTGAAAATTTATACGTGGTATATTTGAAATTATTAATAATATTATTTACAAATACTTCCGGATATTGGTAATTTTGACAAATGCGTTTAAGATTATTGATGTGGAGAAAGTGAAACTGAGGTCCAGAAAGTCGATGTATTCGAAATAGCTGGTTTAAAATGATGTTTCTAAACAATTGAATAGAATTACAAGATTGATATGATAGCAGCTTTATGATAGTAAAGTTGTAAGAATCTTTTTTATCATATAGATTGGTGATCTATATATATATATATATATATATATATTAATAAATTTTTTTGTAAATAAAACATTATCAAATTTATCAAATTCAACATCAGAGCTATAACATATATTTTTACACATTCACCTCACTCTTTTGTTTTATAATCACTATTGTTCTATGCAGTTATCGCTTACAAATTTAATTAGAAATTTATTTTACAACTTGAATAGTAAAATATATTTTCTTTAGTATACTTACTTTCCCTGTATACGTGGGGTATAGGGAATATAATGTATAGGAAAAGTAAATTCGAATTCGAGTTTACGACGGAAGAACACATTTCAAGCATACCTGAACTAGAGTCGAACGTTTATGATGTGATGTCTGTTTGTGTTCACGAGTCTATGGATGTGGTACTTCGATCCTTGAATACTGGAACTCTACTGATTTTAAACGCGACCGAACGTTTAGAATACCCCAAATTTGTGAATGATTTTTTTAAAAAATTGTAAACAAATCACGACATTCAATAATGTTAAATAAATAATCATTTAATACGTAAATTTTTATTCTAAGACGAATGACATGAACTTTAGAATGCTAGCTCGAACTGTTCTCAAGATATCGCACGTTTTGCAAATAAATGCAAGTTACATGAAAATGAACAGCAGTAATTATCATTAAATATGTAACACTTGGCGATTATTTTGGCGAAATATAGTCAACATGGCGGTTTTTCAATATCGTATCAAATTGATGAAAATGTCACCAAAGTGACAAAAACGACGACAAATTGTTAAAATTATAATTAACATATTTTAATATAATGGAGTATATTGCTTAGCAGATGTTATCATTATTTTCAATTGTCAAGTTATATTTGAGCGAAATAAGTTAATTGGGTACTTTAAAATAATTTTACATTTTATCATTCAGAAAAACGCCACATGCCAGTGTACTTTTCCCGGTCGTCCAAATGGTTGCTCAAGTCCTAGGATGAGTCGGATGGCTTGGGTCTTCAACATGCCCGTGTACTTTTCAATGTTTAAAGCATTGTGCCGTGGATATTGTCCGTCATTATTTTGCATTGAAAGAAATCAATATGCTTGTATTAGGTAGGGAAAGTCATGTTCTGCCCCTAACCGGATTTTTACCATATAGTTTTCAGTTAGGAAAATCTTGAAAATTTTGAGCAATTTTTTATAAATCTTGGTCATTGGCAACTTAATTTCTGGCAGGTAGAGCCACATATAAAAAGGGAGATGCTAAGAGATTGACTTATTATATATGCTTGTGACAATACTCCCAATCAAAAATATAATTTGTGGTGGATTCTTTAAGAGAAATTGTTATATTGACGTTCTATACCAAGAAAGCCAAGAAAAGCTACACGGGCAGTTTGTCAATTTTGTCTGAGACTTGAACTTATCCAGTCCAGAGGTCTAGCTCACAAGGCTAATTAATAAGTGAATTAAGCCGCTGAGGCGAAATCAACTGGCTAATGTGAAAACACGGCGCGAGCGAGATTTCCCCCTCAAAGCACAAGGATTTCAGCAATTGTTGGAGTTCCTGAACTGGGAATACGCGAAAATTTTCCTGGAGTTGAAAAAATCCATCTTTTCCTGTTCTCTTTCTCTCTCTCTTCTCATTGGTTGGTCCATCTTGTGATTATCGTTTTGGTCGCAAACTAATATATAGTATTCTGTGGTTTTGGTGCAAACTAGGCATTAGGTTGCTCGGACACCACTATAAAGCATTCATGGTCTCAATGTGGAATCAAACCATTGAGCATTGACCAACCACTGATCACTGCCAACTGTCACTCTATCCACTGAACTGCTAAGATTATTATTTATCTTCTAGATTTAAAATAGACCCTGCAATAAAGGTCTGTATGTGCTGAAATTAACCAGCCCGACCGAATAGTTGTCCTGACCTTGCCCTATAGCCTGGTCTGGTCTGAAGATTCATCGGCTAGACCCGGTCCTGTCCGAAATTATTTTTATTGAAATTTGTCAAAATCATAAGATTATGCAATTTTTATGCTCAGAATTAAAGTAGAAGTTAGCTTTATTAAACACCTGTCTTTGAGTAGAAATTAATAAAATACTCTATTACATCTACCTATATTAAATTTTATCTATAAACTTTTCATACATACACGTCCTGCCCGAATCAATTTAGGAAGTCTCGAAACGACCTAGGGTTTAAGCCGAGCCTAAAGCTATGGTCCATGTCTAATTCCGTGGAAGACCCAGACCGTCCGACTCATCCTAAGACTACAGTAGCTGTTTAGACGGCCGGATGTCTAAGCCCGTTGTTGTTGTTGTTGAAACCCAGACCGTCCGACCTACCAGAAATGTGTAAGGTAACTGTTTGGACGGTCGGGAAGTGCCACCCAATTTAGACCGGAACCCAGTGGGGGAGGATGTCTAAGCCCGTGTAAAATTCTACCCTACGATGCTTAACTTTACCTTCTTAGTTATAATTTAGTTTAAATAAATAAAAACATGTTTTTCCTCTTTCACATAATATTTATTTTTTCAACAAATATATATTTTCAGTAATAGAAGAAACTTTCGAAACGTTTTTTACCCCCCCCCCCCTCGCGCCTTATTTACTTGATTAGTATTTGTAGGATTTCCAAAAATTCTCATATGCCATTTGAAATAGCTACAGTGAGTGTAAAAAGGGCAAATACACCAAGGATTAGCTTTTGGAAAGAGGTGGGGTGGAAAGGGTGGGAATACGAAATCTCCTTCGCCCTTCCCTTTCCATGGGATTAAGGATTGGCAGAGTAGGATTAGGGCGGGCAGACCGGATATTGGTCCTACCCCCTACTCTGACAACGTAGTCTTTTGTTTATTTATTTTAAACTATGAAAGAAATGTTGACTTGCCTAAGGTCATCTCCGTACAGGAAAAAGTAACAGCTTTTGTAATGCTTTTATCCGAATATCCGAAAAATCCAATCTTAAAACTAATTGGGCATTAGTTTCTGGGGTTTGATTAAAAAGTAAAATCTTTATTTGCTACGTGTTATTTGAAACGAAATTGAACCAATCAAAATGCTCGTAACACTAAGTTAAAAATATTTCTTCAAATAAATAAATGTCAAACAATTTCAGTTGTAATATGAAAGGTGTGTGGAATTAAAATACATGTGGAACAAGGTTTAATACGTAAAATAAAAAAATAAAATACTACAAACTCTATGTTCAGATTCGGCATATTCATATATATATATATATATATATATATATATATATATATATATATATATATATATATATATATATATATATATATATATATATACATATATGTATGTACATATATGTATGTATATATACATATATGAATATATATATATATATATATATATATATGTATATGTATATATATATATATATATATAAAAATAAATTATTAAATCCAAAGTTAGAATGTATGTAGTAACTCATAATACACTATTCCAAAATTTTCTACAAATACAAAGAAATTAAGACAAAAAGAGGAAATAATAACTACTATATATAATAATTACTATATATATATATATATATATGTATATGTATGTATATATATATATATATATATATATATATATATATATATATATATATATATATATATATATATATATATATATATATATATATATATATATATATATATATATATATATATATATATATGTAGTTAATAGAATTTTTCTTTAATACGAAGCATACAAAAGGAATTAGGAATAAGGATAGTTCATAAATGAAAAGTTAGATAAACTAAACAGCGTAGTATAAGAGTTACTACTTACATTCTAACATTGGATTTACTAATTTATATTTTTATATATATATGTATATATATACATAATAAATAGAACAAGAAAAAAGAAGAATGACATTGTATCAAAATTTCGCCGGGAGGGGGGAATTGTGACCCCCACTTCCCGGTTTAGCCAGCTTTATGTCATGACGACACTCCCGGAAGCGGATACAATGTCGTCAACCAAGTACATATACTTAAACTATAAACGTAAAAAAGAAAAGATTTGAAAAACCTATACAGTCCCTACACCTATACAATAACAACGAGCATAATGCTCGTTGTTACAACGCAAATATAGTAATACTTATATTTCAACAATCGGCTAAACACAATATATGAATTAAACACAATATATGAGTTTGAAAAGGCTTTGACAAAATAAAACAGAGAATATGAGAAATTGAAAATACCAATAATTTTTCCATAATCTTTAAACCCGCAGGCCTTAATAGATATAATCCAGTCAAAAATGCAATTCCGATAAAATTTATATTTATATACCATATCCTTGCCCTATATACCTAGTATAATGGATAAGTAAAGTATTGTGACGGGGGTCGAGAATTCGAGTTTTCGACGTGAGGGCATATTTCAAGCATCCCTCAAGTCGAATCGATCGTTTTAGAGGTAATATACTCTATAACAAAAAAATCGACGCAGCAAGAAGGAGTTGTCCGATTATAATGAAATTTCGTATGCAAAGACGTTTTGAGCGAGCATGCAAATGAATAAAATTTGGTGTCCAATGAATAAATAGTGGGAGCTCCAGCGCATCGGAACTGCGCACTCAGCAGGTGTATATAAGGAGCGATTCTGAATCTGTGGTCAAAATTTCTTTTGCATTTCGACTGCGGATATCTTACGTCTTTGGTAGTAATTTCTGGCGCACTGACAGCATAGCGGTACGTAGACAACATTTTACGACCAGTTCTGTTACCGTTCTTTTTGCGACACCCCGGACTTACTTTTCAACAAGATAATGCCCGGTCAAACGCGGCACGAGTTGCTATGAATTGTCTTCAAGTTTGCCCAACACTTCCTTGGCCAGCTAGGTCTCCTGATCTCTCTCCCATAGAGCACATTTGGGACGTTATGAGAAGGCGATTGCAATAATCGTAGAATGTTGACGATTTAGCCTGACAGTTGGAGACAATTTGGCAAGACATTCCGCAGGACACCATCCGTGAATTTTATCAGTCTATGCCACGCCGGGTGACATCTTGCATCCAGGCCAGAGGTGGACCAACGCCTTATTGACTTCCTCTCTTTGTATACGGTCAAACTCTAAATCATTAAATTATTTTGAAATTTTAATCGTTTCTTTTTCTATGTATGTTCTTCACAGCCACCAATTTTAATCACAATCGGGCAGTTCCTTGGTGCGCCGATTTTTTTGTTATAGAGTGTATATGTGTGTGTGTCCGTGAGTCTGGGAGACAATCTCACGAACGAATGCAGTGTTTCGAACGAAATTTGGTACAACAATTACAATTAGGGAATACTGGAGGCTTATTATTATTTGTTATGCAATCGAATGTTCGGAAGACACCCTGATTTTCGAATGGAATTTTGAAAATCATCAAAAAATCAAGACCTATAATAAAGTTACGTAAATAATCTTTTCTCGTGTAACTTTTCATTTGACACAAATTTCAGAATGCTAGCATGAACTGTTCTCGAGATATTGCACATTTTTCGGATAACTTTATTTTAAAAAAAAAATATTAAAAATGTATTAACTATTGTGAAATATGTTAGCTTTTATAAAACTAAAAAAAATATTAACTTTTGTGAAATATATTCACTTTTTATATGTAACATTATGCGATAAATTTGTTAACATCATTCTGGTAGATCTAATTCGTTCCACTCAAGAGAGGGGGGAATAAATACTAGTTTGGGTAAAAGTTTTGTATCTTGACGCCTAACAATTCGCTAATAATCATTTATAAGAATAACATATTTCTCAGTCCGTAAGGCTTAGCGAAATTTTGACGACTATTTTTTAAATGTTGCCAAATGAACGAAAATGTCACCAAATTGGTAAAAATGATGCTAAATCGATAAAAATGACGACTAATGATGAAAATTCAATATCATGGAAATAATATGAGAATCTACTATAAGAATGACCTATTTCTCAGTCCATAACGCTTAGCGAAATTTTGGCGGCGAACGTAGCGGAATATTGCCAACTTGGCGAGATTTTTAAATGTTGCGAAATTGACGAAAATATCGCCAAATTGATAAAAATGACGTTAATGGGAGATAATTATAATGCTTTGCAAATTCCGTCGTATATCTGGAAAAGCGCCCAATGTACAATTTAACGTTTACAGCACTGTGCCGTGGAACTTATCATTTTTTCACTGTGACGGAAGTAAATTCATTGCATTATATAAGAAAAGTCATATACTTCCCACATCATTTTTTTTTTTTTCACTTCATTCAATAAGTCAGACGGAACAGTTAAAAATAAATATATATAGATTTAATTATTTGTTAATTTAATTTAGCAAGTGCATAATTGACAAAAATGTGAACTAATTTAAATTGTATACTCTATGATGCCAGTCATATTTTGAAAATTTAAAGACTGTTTATGTGAAGTCTTGCTCTATTTAAGTAAATTATATTGACATCGCTTTTTATAACAGTTTCAACATAACTGCAGAGCTAGGGCAACAATCAATTTACCATAATCCGCAATGTAAAAGTTTAAATATTTTTACCCATAATAAAACATGTCTCTTTAAATTGTTTTTAAATGTAGATGGCCGATTATAAAATGTGGCAAATTTTAAAATAAACGGGAAATGAACAAACAGAAGAAAGTTCAAAAATAGAAATCTGACTAATAGATCTAATTTTGAATTTGAAATTATAGTATTTCAAAGCTCGATTTTAATATACTTCAACCAAAATTAAACAAAGTTTTGTAAGAAACCCATAATTGGAGGACGGAATTCTTTAAAGAAAAATGCGATTTTTTAATAATCACAAATAATTACACACATACAATAATAGATTTTTAATATATGCCTATATTAAATAATTATTAATTTCAATGGATGGCTATATGTGGTCTTTATATATCTCAATCAGCAATAGAAAAGACTAAATTCATGGTAAAAATACTTGGTCAATGAAAATATTTTTTGGCCGGTCGCATTTTAGGACCTCGCATAATTGGAAATATAGTCCATATATTAAAATATTTTAATGATTAATTTATCAATTTGGCGTCATTTCTGCAATGTTGGCTATATTTTCATCCATATGGGGCGACATATCGCAAAGTTCGTGATAATTCATTAAATTTGCCGTCAAGTTCGCCAAATTGATCGCCAAGTGGTACAGACAAACGAAGAGAAGAGCTTTTCTTCTATATAAATGATCATTGGCGAATTCTTGGTTGTAAAAAATATAAAGTATTACATAAGTATATTTTCGTGTGAATGGAACGAACTAGATCCACTAGAATATGATGTTAACAAATTTGTTAGAACCCTATTTTGAATTACCCATAATGGCCTTAATCCACAATAAGCAATATAATCCATATATTAAAATATTTTAATAGCTAATTCATCAACTTGGCTTCACTTCGTTAATTTAGCGTCACTTTTTGCAATTTTGGCGATATTTTTGTTATGTTGGCACCATTATAAGAAATTTGCTAATTTGGCGATATTGCGATTGTAGCCAAATTGGCTAAATTTATCACCAAGCGTTACAGATAGACGGAGAGAAGGGTTTTTCTTATATATAAAAACAGGACTGTTGGCGAATTCTTGGACATAAAAATTCAAAACTATTACATAAAGCATCTTTTCTCGTGAATGGAACAAGCTAAATCCTCGAGAACGACGTTAACAAATTTGTCGCATAATATTGCAAAATATGTTGAAAAATGTACATATTTCACGATAGTTAATACTTTTCAATTTTATTTAATATTTTTGATAAATTTATTCTCGTGAACGGTTCATGCTAGCTTTCTAAAGTGTATGTCATTCATTTTCTAATAAAATTACATAGAAAATGATCATTTACGTAACATTATTGAAAGTTCTGATTTTTTAAATATTTATTCGAAGATTTGGGGTTTTTTTTCGAACATTCAATTGCGTTTAAAATGAATAGGGTTCGAGTATTCAGTGATTCTAATATTTGTATCAAATTTCGTGTGGAACGCTCAATTCGTTCGTGAGATATCGCATTCACAGTTTCACACACACACACACACACACACATCCCCTCAAAAATGTTTGATTCAAATTCAGGCATGCTTGAAACGTGGTTTTCTGTCCTCGTATTTGAATTTTCGACCTCGTCATAATGCTTTTCCTATACGTTATATTATGTATATAGGGAAGTAATAAAACACCATATATACCAAGAATTTATTGAATTTATTTATCCAACATTTTCTTTATTATTCAGATTGAAGGGAAGATTGTCGTCTACCTTTTAATTTGACTTTTATTAAAACATTTTTACAGGATAAAATTCGAGCCAACGGCTGTACCGTGCTGAAAACACCGGTTCTCGTTAGATCACCGAAGTCAGGCAGCATCGGGCGCGGTTAGTACTTGGGTGGGTGACCACCTGGGAACACCGCGTGCTGTTGTCATATTTCGGTCGCGGTAGCTCGGTGGTTTGCGCGCTGGATTTGCACGCTGCCACAACTGCCGCCGTGTTCATGCGGAGTACGATCACGTTAAATATGTGGGTCCGTAAGTCCTTCCGAGAGGTTGGTGGTTGTGGAAGGAGGGTACGGTCCCTGTGGATGCCTCCCCCACTGGGTTCCGGTCTAAATTGGGTGGCACTTCCCGGCCGTCCAAACAGTTACCTTGCACCTTTCTGGTAGGTCGGACGGTCTGGGTCTCAACAACAACAGGATAACAATCATTCGTTACCAAGCTACATGATTTCAATTAAAATATCGTCTGCATAATGTTGTTCTATGAAAGTTTATTTCTACATTTTTGTTATTATTTCGACAACCTCTGTATCTAGAAACGCGAAACTTAGACGCCTTAAATCTTTTTTTGCCCCGAATAATAACGGACATATACAATTTAACATCTGTTTTCGGTAATTGGTTGACGATAAATATCGTTTATTTGATGCCCCCATTTCTGGTTACTTTTAATATTTATTTGTAGATACGCATTTTAAAAAAGACAAAGACTCCGATCTTCTGAACGTATCCTCAAGTTTCAATAAAAGGATTAAAGGATTAAATGTTCCCCATAATGGGTATTATCAGTGGTATATCCTATGGGAGGTATTTTAACGAATTGTGTATAAAACTTTTCTGTGTTATCTTTATACCTCCATCAACTGATACTGTTACATGTTATCAAAGGTTTGTCGATTTTTTCCTAACCACTTAGAACAATTTGAAAAACTAAATTTATTTTGTTATTTTGTGTTTTAATTTCGTCCTGTTTTGTGAGTTTTATAAAATCTAAATGGATCTGGTAATGATTTATTGCACCTATATTCAATGAATACTTGAATGTTGTACCTGTGTGTAGCTCGAAAGTCGTATTTTCCTGTCAATTTATTAAAAGGATTTTATTCGTTTCCGATTCCCATTTTCTATTTATAGATCTGCTAGCAGGTATACCGGCGTTGCTCGCGATTTAAAATATGGTCAAATTCTAAATGCATTCATTCATAATTGCTCCCGAATTTTCCGGGACACTCCCGAATGTATACCCTTTTCCCTAATCTCCCGAAAAATATAAAAAATATACATAATTTTTTTTTATATTTTGACCAAAATCCCTTATGCAGGGAAATTTAAGAAAAAAAGATCTGTACAATTTGTGAAAAGATCATTACAAGTGAAGCATTTTAGAAGGAATATCTACTGCTTATTACATTTTAAATGGTTAGAACTTCTCACAAATGCCAAATATCTCACTATTACTGCTACTAAGTTATTTATCATTTGGTTAATTTTTAATTATGGACCAGGGAAACGAAGTCCATTCTCCATTCCTGACGAAGTGAAATCAACATTTGCCCGAATTTTGTTAATCCTTTTACTCAAAAACTACCATAGGTAGGAAGCTGAAATTTTGCATACATACGTGAAATTGCACACAGATTGGCGGAATCATAATTTCGGTTATTAAAACGAATTTAAATCATTTACTATAACAGGGCAACTCAGAAATTTATATTAGATAGAAATTTTACTTCTCCGCATGAAGCGCGATATCTCTCAAACCAATGAGGAAATCGAATAAAATTTGGTACAATTACTTCAATCGATGAATGTCAATTGAAATAATTATATCCGTCCATTCATTAAAAAATCGTATTGATTCGCTCAGTTTCTCGAACATTTTTGTTCAGAAATCGAAAAAATATAAGAAGATAATTATGGTGAAACCTGTTACGGAAATAACTATTTCATGTATAATTTTGTATTTTAAAGTAAATTGCATCATTTATAGGATGCTAGAACATCGAAATGTGTTTACTTGTAAGGACAATCACGCGTTAGGCATATGAAATTTTTTGTTGTCGAATCACTTAAAATTTAATAGTTCCACTATTTAACAATCATCTTATTTGATGTCAATTTATATTTGTATAATTCCTTACTCTAATGCACTATTTTACTGTTGGTACTTATTGGTTTTCTCTGGGCGTTTTCGTGACCAAGCTAGCTAACTCTTATTAGCGAACATCAGTATTTGGTTAGTTAAATAGTTTATAGGTTAAATTATCAGACTGTGTTGGCAGTGAGAAATAAAACATACTAGAAACTGTACTCGATGTTCCCCGGGATTTAAAGTAGGGATTAATTAAATTCATTACATAATTCCTGCCTGTTCCTTAAATTCATTCAATTCATTTAATTTCCTTAAATTCATTATGTAATTCATTACCTGCTGCGTGAGTGCATGCTTAAAATCCAAAACACACGCGAGCACATGCTCTCCTTAAGCACCTAATCACACCTTAGATCGCTGCTTGAATACATAATACATCTTTGTCCCGGTGCTGGACACATTAATATTTTCGATTCCAGTTATAGCTCGCAATACAAATAAGTCTCTGCGCAAATGGCGCCACTTCCTACAGCGTTCCAGATTTATGACCTTTCGACCCCATATCATAGACGTTCTCACCCAATTCCAAAATATCTACTACCCTAAACAACATGAGTCTGGTCCATTTCTCGTATGTTTCAACCTCCAGTCGGATCTGAAGCATGCTAGATTCGTACAAAAAATCAAAGTCTTGCCTCGGATCAAAAAATTATAATTGAACAACGGATGGGTGTATCGATTTTTTCCTGAAGTGGTTTGTGATATTTTAAGTAGCTGCTGAAAAAAAAATTGGACGTTGGATGGCGCGCAATGTTAATATGTCGGAGAGGTTTAAAACACACGAAAAGTATATATATATTTTTAAAAATGCATGCATTAAAATATTTCTATTCATCGTATGGACTCAGTTTGAAGTTTGTTTAAAAGAGAATTTTTCAATCTTTCTGATGCTACTAAGATGGAAACTCTGAAATGATATTTTAGGTCTCTAAGGAATCGATTTGTGTGAATATTGGCCAAAATCGTTGAAAATCGGGCTAAAACATAAAATAACTAAAAATATAATTCGAAATAATAATAGATAACGGTCCTAACGGTTTTGAAGTATCCGTGTACCAAAATTAATGGTCATATGACGCTACGGTCTGCATACACACATGCAGACACACACACATGAAGAAATCTTCCTTTATTATGTAAGAGTAGTAAATTTTGAGAAAAGGCAAGTATTTCACTGTTCTCCCCTACACAATAGCGGCGCGTGGAAAAATATAAAATGCATTTTAATTACACACGAAATAGAACCAAATTGAGGGTGTAGGCGGATGAAATAGTTTCGACAATTTTGCTTACTATCAGTTTTGTAAAATAAGATCTATACGAGTATTTATTATTTTCCTTCTATACATTGTATAATGTATAACGAAAGTATTGTGACCGGGTCGAAAATTGGAATTCGAGTTTTCGACGAGAGAGCACATTTCAAGCATCCTTGGACTCGAATCGAACGTTTTTGAGGTGATATCTGTGTGCGTATGTATCAGTGAGCCTGTGGAGACGATATCTCACGAACGAATGGGGCTTATCATGCGATAAATTTGGTGACATCATTCTTGTAGATCTAGCTTGTTCCATTCATGAGAAAAGTTACTTTGGGTAATACTTTTGTATTTGAACGCCAATAGTCATTTATCTGCTATAAGAATAACTTATTTCTCCGTCCATAACGCTTAGTGAGATTTTGGCGACGAATTTGTCGGAATATTTTCAACTTGCTGACTTTTTAAATGTTGCCAAATTGATGAAAATGTCACCCAATTGATAAAAATTCGCGTAATTAATGAAACCGACTC